>KB681769.1:0-16356 GCA_000349165.1 Anopheles christyi | reverse complement strand
CAGAACTGAAAAGCGGTAAACTGTACTACTAAAATACGACACCGGGAACCGTAAATGTCGATCGTAAAAAATGTCTCGTCGATGACCGGAGAAGACGCGGTTAGGCTGGGTATGTGGTACGTGATACGCGGGTTTTTCTACCAAAAACTTTTCCGAACAAACCGTGGTCCATTCCCGCAGGGTGTGTGTGTGTGTGTGTGTGAGTGTGTTGGTTCATAAAAAATCGAGGCAAACTAGTCCCGTTGCTTCGAGCGAAATAGTGGAATTGGTGGCCACTTCGTTCGTTCAGCATCCCGCTTTGCCTGCGCGGACGTGTGATGAATTCGGTTTTATGCATTTCCCTTGAAGGTAGACGTCATCTTATTTCTAGCAATGCAAATAGTTATTCCTTCAAGTCACCTTGTGAAATATTACGCTTGTTCTAAACACTATTTTCAATTTAAGTAATACAATTTGTTTTTCAAAATCCAACAGTAATCTTCTTACTTTACTATTGGAATTAGTATGCCAGTAATAGCAACCATTCATAACAAAAAGGAATTTGTAAATCATTCTCTCTCATCTTCTTCATTTCCTTGCCCATGCAAATGCATCCGATAATTCATTCCGGCACGTATATCACACACATAGCAAACGGATGCACTTTTCCCGTACACTAATGAAGGGGTGGGGTGGGGGGGAAGAGGGTCTGATGATGATTATGATGATGATGGTGGCGATGATACGACCTGCAAGGGCAAATCTCTTTCCATGGCGACGATGCATCATTGCATATGCAAACTGCAATTCACCAGCCACCCTCCTCGCTGCAATTATCTGCACGAAACTACCGATGATTCATCGTGCAAACGGTCGGCAAGCGGGCAATGGGAAGAAGGACCTGAAGGTCAAGAGGAATGTACGGGGCAAACGAAAAGCTTTCGAGAAAAAGCGACACAGTGTACGTTATCGTAATGATCTGTCCTCTGTTTTGTGTTCGATCGATTTTGCTTAATTGATTCGAGACAACGACATACAGCGGATAAGGAGGAGTGCTTCCGTTTGTTATCTTTGCCATGTTGCTTAAATAAATTATAATTATTCCAAAAAAAAGGACTTACCGATGGTGGATATATACGTATCGTAGTACCGCTCGTCACAGTAACGATGGACGATGCACGTCTTGCCAACGTTGGAATCGCCCAGCACCAGCACCTTGTACGTGGCCGCAAAATCGAGTGCCATTTTCCTCTCTTTTCAAAAACCACACCAAAACAGCTAAAACAGGATGGTCTTTTTTTCTCTCCTTGATCCTTTCCTTCCTTGGGTTGGTGATGAGTCACAGCAGAAATGCAACGGTGCGCTTGTTTGTGTACTTCTTCGGAATCTTCCTGCTCGTACCACGCACCAGTCTGCTCCGGAACTCCTATCGCCGCTTTGTCTCCGTCTGGATCAGATGGAAATGGGTGTCTTTGTCTTCTGCTTAACAGTTCCTTCCGGTGGAGTAAAATGCTACAACACACACACACGCAAACACACACTCTTTGCTACGTCGTCACCACGAAAGTCCAGAAAGTGGCGATTGCTAATGGTGTTTTGTCTGTCTCGTCCTGCTTCAGCGCTGGAGAGTTAATCTTGATGCACGAAAATGATGCTGCTCTGGCAATATTGATGGAAAACACACACAGACACCTACACACTCAAGAAGGTTTTCCCTGCTGTTTGGTGTGTTTTTCTTTGTCACTAGCAAAAATTTGTTACGTAGTACAGTTTTTTTTTGTTTGGCTCCACTGCAATCCTTTTTACGGCTTGTTTTCACATGCAAAATAATATTTGTAACCTACACTATAAACCAAACCTACAACAGTAAAGTACACAGTTATGCAAGTAAACAATAAAAATTTTAATTTATTTTGTGTTTAAACAATTTTTCCTTGCTTCACGAGCGAGAGCTGACATTGACATCCACCGTTAACCACGCGAGCCGTCGACAGAACTGAACGCTGCCCACTTGCCAACTGTGTGTTTTTCCGTCGAGACGCAAAGTTTTCCTTGTTGACTTTTCCTTACATCATAACTGCGCGTTCCGACAGGGGAACATGCATGTGTGTGCGTGTGGCTGGTGCAGTGGGCGTGTATGTGTGAGTTTGAAAGGTTTGCAAACGGCTGGAGGGATACGCTTGCCATGCAAACACTGGTCGCGCTCCTGTTGACGTTTGCCTTACGGCGCAGGATAAAGGGGAACAGTGCACACACTTGCTTTCGTTATGTTGCAGTAAACAATCTCGAGAAGGATGGTAAAATGTTTCGTTTTTTGTTTGTATACAATTTGTTTTTGAAAAAGGGTACAAATATTTATGAAAATGAAAGAATGCAACTAAACAACATGGAAAAGACACTTCACATTAGACCTGACAACTCCCAGCTAAACTGGCCCATCCGTATGTTTTATTAATAAAATTAAATCATGTTGCATTAACTTTGTTATCCCTTTGCCAAAAACTATCAGAAACACAAATTTCTTCAATAATCACTTAAAAACCACCTTGCACTACACAAACTACACCGTTTTGTTGCGTTACGCTGTTTTGGCCCTCGCTCACGCGTCACAGACTGGAACGCAGATTGAACACAAAACAAAGTGGCAAAAGGAAAAATCAATAAAAAACCAGGCGCATGCGTATATTTTTTTTGTGTGTGCGAGCTTTACGTCCCACGTGTGCCCAGCACAGTAGTGTCATCTGGCGGGAAAACGAGTTCAAACTGTTTGAATTTGGCGATATAACATTTACAACTGTGTGGAGAGTTTTATAAACATAGGAAGAAAAACATATCATCAGGACAAATTCTTACACCTTGAGGCATTTTGTACAATTTGCACAACATAGCAATTTGACTGAAGTTTTAATGCCATTTTTTTTTCTTATTGGCATTACTGCACAAACGATTTAATGGCCACTTACTTACTCTATACACAAAAAATAATAAAACTTACTTTTAAAATGTAACACGTACGAGCACGAGAACGATGGTATAGACAATGTTTCAGGGTTTTTAATCTTAACTCGTTAAAAAACAAAAAGCCTTTTAACAAACGAGGTGCTGTGTCGTCTAAAAACAGTTTCCGTGTCGAGTGATTATCATACCCCGCCCTGTACCGTGATGAATTATTCAATTATTAATGAACCGCTGGTATCAATTATGTTCACTACAAGTCGCGCTGCAATGCATCGCCACGTGCTCAGTTTCGTTTCAGAATGTCTCGTATACAAACGGAAAATCGAGCACATTTTAGAACAATCCTCACCGCTACCTTCCGGTCAGCGATACACTTTTCGCAATGGTCCTGCACTGCACCCTACCCCTTGGATCCGTACCAACGCATCACACCCAACGATCACCCGCGAACGGTTCACATGTGCCGTCGTGTTCTGTCCGCACTTCTGTTGTTTATCATCCTTGCTGCACCATTGCTGCTGTACCATCTCTATGCTGGACATATTTACGCTTATACCATACCATTGTCCGTCAAGCTGATGTACTACGTGCAGACGGCATTACAAATCAGCTCTATGGCGTACGTGCTGATGGTGTACCAATTTCGAACCAACTTTCATCACTTTTACTTTGATCGGCTCGTGTGCGTGCTGGAGCAGTTTGGACGACCAGACATTGGGGAACGGTTGGGTGCGCTGCAAACAAACATTCGTCGCATTTTGCCACTCATTCTACTGTACGCTGTGCTGGTACTGACGGCATACATCCTGCACGATCAATCGTGGGGTGTACTGGCAAAGATCGTAATCTTCTTGACAACGCATCTGATGGCAACGAGCTTTACCCTGCTCTACATCACCATATTCGGGACAGTGGTCATTCTGCTACGTCAAATGAACGATACATTAGAGGGCATCCTTAAGGGGCCGGTAATTAACGAAAGCTTTGACAAGACGATAGTTTTCATCTCCCCCGTACGCCTAACGCGGGACGATGAGCGTACGATCGAAAAGATCCGTCTGCTGCAGCTGCAACTGCTGCAGATAGTGCGGCGAACCAATGGTGGAGAGTATGGACAGCTCGTGATTATGATCATTTTGGCCACCTTTATCTATCTCAACACCGAGCTGCTGCAGCTGTATCAAGGTGTGAAGGCGGGTGCATTTTCCTTCGACGTGATCGGCTCCAAGCTGCTTACATCAGCGCACAAGATTGCGATGCTGTTTCTGTTTGCGTATCCCAACCGGATGATTCAGATGCAGGTAAGTATGGGTTTTGTGTTTTGTTCTGAGTAAAGGCTAAAGTATTTTAAACTATTCTTATCAACGATAGAATATACGTGGCTTAAAGGTGCTGTATCAGCTTAACCGACCTGGGAACGATTCTCGATCGAACGAAATTGTGAGTAAAATAATCTCGAATTTAACATAATTCCATTTTCAAACCTGCCTCTTTTTTTCCCTTTTTTGCCTTTTTTCCCTGTAGACAAACCGCTTCATTACGCAGACCACCTTCTTTCTAGAGAAAGCACACGAGGCGTACGGGATGATTTCCATCGACATGACACTTCTTTTGAGTGTAATGATAAGTGATCATTTTGAACGACAGTGTCGACAGCTAATCATAACGCTCTTCCCATCCCTTCCAGATTGTTGGTGGGCTAACGAACATTCTGGTAGTACTGGTACAGTTTGCTGATGCAAAATAGTCAATACAAATAAGGTAATTTAATAGAAATGGACAAACAAAAAGCTTTAATATGTACTTGCACGCTACATAGGATAGAAGCCACAATAAAAACGATCAATCAATCTGCTAATGAGTAACGAAAAACCCAACAAAAAGAAGGTATGAATTATTTATGGCATTATCTCCCTAGTTATAAAGCACATTCGATGCAGTACTTGTCACAGTCTATCCACCTTACATTGCAGTTTATAAACAGAATGTGTCTTATAAAGCTCGATGCAGCCTTTTATCAGCGGTTACTGGGGAAACAATTTTTTTCTCTGCTAAATATGGCACAATGGTGCGGGTTTCTTCCCTATCCGTTTAACTTTCAACAACGACATGGAAAAGGAAAAAAAATCATTCAGAAAGTTCTTAAAATTTTAAACACCGCAATAGGTCTCACAATGATCGGTACAGTACTGATCTGCTGCTTGTCACTGTACATCTTCTATCCGCACTACATGTACGAGGAAGACTATCCTCCGGTGCTAAACATCGCATACCATTTGGAAAATTGGCTCAAACTATTGACAGTGTTCATAGCCTTCCTTCATGCACAAACCGGTGAAGCATACTTTCGCGAAACAGTCGACAGTCTGGTGCAAGTTATGCTACTGTACGATCAAGCCTGGCGAATTGAGAGTGTACTAGTTTCGGCTGCTACCGTATCGAAGCGTTTACTGGTAGTGTTTTTAATCGATGACCTAACGATCGTCACTGGGCTTTATTTTATCATCGAGCCTATGCCCGCGACGTTAGTAAATCTGTGCTACATTCCACCGTTTATTGCGATCGTCGTTTGCGTACTACACTACAATGCACTATTCGCAACGATCAGTGGCATTGTGAGATGTTTGAATGATACGCTTTATGCTATCACTGTGGAAGAAAAGAAACGGCAACGTTCGTGTAGTGAACGCAGAAGAAAATGCTACAACAAACGCAATGTAAAAGGTCGGCCGAAACGCAGCTCGCACGTGAACATTACAACGATCGAGAAGCTTGTCAGGCTGCATAAAGTTCTTACGCACTTGACGTGGAAAACGAACGATCATTACGGTGTTGTACTAGTGATCGTTATGCTATACGCGTTCATACAAGTCAGTGTGATCCTGGCGGAGCTGTACTTTGACACATACGATCTGCCTGCAGTATTTATTGCCATCTGCATAACGCATGCAGCCACATATTTCCTGTTCTTTGTGATCATTGCCTATGCGAACCATGCTTTTCAAAGGGAGGTGTGTAGTGTGATGAGTTTTAGCCAAATACAATTTAAACCCTAACATCTTCTTGCAGAACGAACGTACCATACTGTTGCTGCATGAATTTAACTGCTGGTGGAACAGTGAACTGAATGGAATGGTAGGACTCAAATCCTAGTTGAGGCTAACTGAAAAGTATTGAGCATGCTGGAGTGATCATTTTCTATTTACAGATTGAACACTACATTATGCAAATATCAACCCTTCAGGATACTCATCAGGCATGTGGAATGGTTAGCTTAGATATGCATCTCATCCCTAATGTATGTTGAAGACACACAAATTAACTACTTGATTGAGTTAATTCACACAATTGAAGCATCTTCACAGGTTGTAGCAGCGATCACATCGATTCTATTTATACTGATGCAGTTTTCTGATGCAAGACTGCAAGATATCACCAACTCACAGGATATGAATGGGTACAGAGTACAGGGAACAGGCAATAGTAGTGTTAATTACTAATATCCTTTTATGAGACAACCGTGATCACATCGTTTCCTACTCATATTGATGTAGTTGGCAGACATTTATTTGAAATACACTTGGCTTCAGAATAGTCGGACTAATTATTGAACCCACGCAAAGCCCTTCCATTCCGGACGTAAGCATGCAAAATTCACACTACGCTAATGCATATTTAAGTATTGCATACATTTCGTACGCCTTTAACTATCAACACCGTTGATGGACACGTGAAACTGGAAACCCCGACCCTCAGTCTGTGGGTAAAATGCAACGACAACCAACGAAAAGTTGCGCTTACTTTAGGAATCTCCTAGCGGACACCTTTCGCCTTACGATTGGCCTTTCCCAATGGTTCTGTACTGCACCCTTTCCCCTGGAACCTTATCAACACACGAGATCCTCTCGGCCAACGAAATACGTTCACACGATCTACATCCTAAGACGGTGCTTTGCAGCGTTGCTTTTCAGTGCTGTGCTGTCCGTACCATTTCTGATGCACTATCTGAACGCGGATCAAGTGCTCGCCTTTAAAATCCCATTGTCGATCAAGCTAATGTTTTACCTGCAAGCTTTATTGCAAACCGGAACAATCGGTTACGTGCTTATGGTGCATCATTTTCGCGCCAGTTTCCATCGGTTCTATTTCGTTCGACTGGTGTGCGTACTGGAGCAGTTTGGTCGGCGAGATATTAGCAAATGTTTGTACTCTGTCCAAACGAATATCCATCGACTACTGATCGCTAGTCTACTGCTTGTTCTATTGATCATCAGTGCGTTTCTAATACGTGACCATTCGTGGGGCAATCTGCTAAAGGTTGCGATCTTCCTTACAACGCAACTCATGGCAACAAGCCTTACACTGCAATACCTGTCCGTTTTCGGCGTTGTGAGCATACTGTTACGCCAAATGAATGATACGCTTGAGGTTATTCTTTATGGAGGAACAGTGGTGTACGAGAAAAATACATCTCGTTCCCAATCACGCCTACGTACATCACCGGTATGCTTGACGTGCGTTGATGAGCATACGATTGAAAAGATACGCCGTTTGCAGCTACAATTGCTGCAAATCGTACTGCACATAAATGGGGGTGCATACGGTGGCCTGCTGATCGTGGTACTGCTCACTACCTTTATCTTTCTCAACACCGAACTGCTGCAGCTGTATCAAGGGATGAAGGCGAGCGCCTTCACCTTCGACGTGTTCGGTACAAAGTTGACCAATTCGGCACTCAAGTTTGCGATGATGATTGTGTACGCTCTTTCAAACCGATCGATTCAGAGCCAGGTAATAGGGGGGAAATCACACCACACGAAATGGAAAAGTACTACAGTTTAATCTATGTTTACATTTCTCGTCTACTCCTCTCCTAACAGAATGTGCGTGGATTAAAAATACTGTTTCAATTGTACGGAGCATCCAATAGTTTACGGTGTCACGAAATTGTACGTAACTTGATGTTCCTTTGGACGCGCTTAGTTAATAATGGTTGATGTTTTTTCGTAACAGATTAATCGCTTCATAACACAGACTACGTTCTTCCTAGCAAAGGGACACGAAGCGTACGGCATGATCTCGATCGATATGACCCTGATCTTAAGTGTATTATTGCAAGTGTCTTCTTAGTTGATGAAAAACCATAAAAACGTTTACTCTTTTTTTTTTAGATTGTATCCGGTTTAACCAACATCCTTGTAGTGTTGGTACAGTTTTCTGATGCAAAATCAACCTGCCCCTAAGTGTACGTTTACGTCTTTGAATATCCGTTTCATCTCAATATACTTTCATTTTGATCATATTTCCTTACTCTAACGACATTTGAATTAAAAACTGTTAAGCATGTATGAGATGACTAGTATCGCACGCTATCATCGCGAATACATTAGGTTTGCCATCGCTCAAACCAAACGAGATCATTACTTATGCATCACGTAGCACCCAACAGCACTAACAGAAAGGCTCGAATTCAAAGTAACACCAGGCCACATCGTTAGTTAGTCACTACCATGGACCCCGTAAAGCCGGATACAACCTTCTATCATAATCTGCTGATCAAAAAATTTCACCTGCTCCTCAACATTGCACAATTTGTCGGATTTCTACCATTTCCATCGTACGTCCTACGGCAGGATGTAGAACGCCAACAGTTCCGTACACCTGTGCTGACCTGCTTAAACGCTACATTCGCCGTACTCGTTTTCTGCACCTCATTTGTCTGCTACTTGGCAATGTACATCTACTATCCCGATCTTATGTACAAGGAAAATCTACCGGCGGTGCTCCAGATCATGTACCACGTGGAAAACTGGCTGCGTGTAGTGATGGTACTGATCGCCCTTGCTGGACCGCGCCTTAGTGGACGTTACTTTCGTGAAACGATCGACACACTGGTGCACATTATGAAACTTTTCGATCGTGCAGCAAAAATCGACAGTATCCTTGGCTCAGTTTCTATCGTAACCAACCGCTTGCTGCTGCTGTACAGCACCCACACGCTAATTATCACCGTAACGGTGTGGATAAGCACGGAACATCCCGTATCTACGCTGCTAAACGTGAGCTACCTAGCACCGTACGTGACCATCGCCGTTTACATTCTGCTCTACCAAGCATTGCTGACGTCCGTAGCCGGAATGGTGGGCTGTTTGAATGATAGCTTGCATCAGATAACGCTGCAGGATACGATTGATGTACGACAAACGTACGAAAAGCATACGACGATCAGTTACATACAGCTGCAGGACGCAAAGCATCGGGAGTTGCAACATTCACACGTCGATGTTGCCACGATCGAAAAGCTTTCCACGTTGCACATGGCATTGATGCGGTTGGCTCGCAGTACTAACAAACATTTCGGTGTGCTGATGCTGATCATCCTTCTGTCCACGTTCATCCAAATCAACATGTTGCTGCTGGAGCTGTACCATAACATCAGCAAACCCGTGCTGCCGGCCTACTGTCTGTGGATTCTGTTTCTGCACGCGATCGTACACTTTACGTTCTTCTTCGTCATTGCCAAATCTAACCATTCGATCGAACAGGAGGTAGGCAAGGTTGATGATGGCACTTAATGGGTACGACATAACTATCGGTAATTTTATATCGTCCGCAGAATGAACGTACCATGCTTTTGTTGCATGCGTTCAAATGTTCCTGGAGCAGCGAGCAGAACATGACGGTAAGCTTCTTCTGACGCGCAGCTATTAAGCTTATTAATAATGCAGTATTTCAAAAGGCAAATATAACGATGCCACTGCTAAGCGGGAGTTAACGCAAAACTATGCTCAGGCTGCACTTGCATGAAGAAATGGTATCATTGCGTGATGGTTCTACACATGTCGCATAAATTCAAATACCACCGTTGTACCGTGTAATGTAAATTTTTAATTTTTAAATCCCTCACGAAACCAAAGTGTAACTACTGCGGAACAATTTAGGCTCTACTACCAACGCTCCGAGCTTTAGTATGGTTGTGAAAGATGGCCTGGAATGACACGGAAATAGACAGGCTGCGACATCAGCTGCGGCACAATATAGGAACTACGGTTCGCCTAGCGCAGTGCTTATCACTTGCCCCGTATCCACTTTCGTTGTTCCAGGGCAACTACTCCATGCGGAGCGTTCGACTTAGAATATTAATTGGTTTCCGATACACATTTTCCATCCTCGTTACGATAGCAACCGTTACCGCACAGTTTGTGATGTTCTATTACTTTCCCTACGTTATGTACCAACCGAAGGTTCCTATCTTTATCGTGATACTCTACTACATCGTGAGCATACTGCAGACGATGACGACGGGCAATATGATGATCGTTTGTGACCACCGTCGCTCGGAATATGAGGGCTACTTCCAAGAGGTACTGCAGTTGATAAAGGAAACGGAGCATCAAAGCGATTGCAAGACGACTATCATGTACCGAAACATTGCGAAGGCTCTGCTGGTACTATACTGCATTGCAGCACTGACTGTTCCCACTGTAATGGCAATGGTTCTGTGGGACATTGCTACGATTCCGTACGTAGTAGCGCAAACCGTTCCATTCGTTGTTAGTTTTCTAATACTGAACCAGTACTTCAGCGTGTTTATCCATCTAACTTCGATACTGAGGAAAATGAATGAACGATTGGCTTCGCTCGTGAGCATGTTGCCGGCTCCGGAACAGGACCGAATGCGTGCAAAGCCACTCGTTTACAACGTGTTTGGCCAATCGGTAGAATCCTTGAAGACGGAAAGCAGCCGTTTGGAGCAGATCGAGCAACTTCGCATACTGCACGTCCGAACGGTGCAGACCGCTGGTAATTTGAGTGAAAAGTTTGGCATCGTAATCATCCTGATAGCGGTTGCCGCCTTTGCGAGCGTTAACATAGAGCTGCTCGAGTTCTACCAGTGTATCAAGCTCGGCACTCTTACCCCTTCCCTGATATTGATGAAATTTATATATGCTGTAACGAAATTTTCTTTCTACATCTTGATAGCCTATCCAAATCGGTTGATACAGAAAGAGGTGTGATTAATGGTTATGGAGCGGCCGTGTTGAGTGGATATGTTTACCCTTCTTTCTTTTCCATTGATTTTCTAGAATCAACAGGCGCTTTTTATGTTGTATCGAATCAAAAGAACCTCATGTAGTGTGGAATTAAATGGGGCGGTAAGGTTCAACCTTTTGCGTTAATCAACAAGAGTTTTGAATTGCACGATCACACGATAAGTAATCTATTGAGCTGATTATTTGGTTTTTTTAACAACTCGTTACAGATAGAGCATTTTGTCTCGCAGATATCCAACCTGCACGATGTACATCAGGCCTGTGGAATGATTACTTTGGATATGAAGCTCATTTCTAACGTAAGTAATTTTGTTTATGCAAATTTTTAATAAAAGAAACATTTCTAAAATACAATTCCACCGTTATTTCCCGCAGGTCGTTGCAGCAATCACGTCAATTATGGTCGTTTTAATACAATTTTCTGACACAGGATTGTAATATTTTAATCTCCTTGTCATTTCTCTGTTATCGTTTTCTCGTAATCAAAGCACAATAGGAAAGCTTCTTTCAGCAGTTTGCTTGCAAGGCCAATCTAAACATTAACATCAAAATTTTATTTTGACTGTGACTATTGCTTACAATATACGGGGTGAAGTGATGGGTTCCTACCAAACAAAATGGGGTCGTCTCACAATTTAAATGACTAATACGTTTTCGATCAAGTGTCACGCACTTTTTTTGTCTCTGTCTCAATAAACTCAAAATACCTTCCAATATCAACTAACTCACGGTTATAATAATCAATGATATGGATCATATTGCAGTCAACATATTCTCCCTGTGGGGCTTAGTTGAGGATAACAAAGAGAGAGAAAGCAATTCTAAAACCACTTGACCGTGTTTGGCTCGAACGAAGGTGAGTAATCGTTGGGATGAGGAATTGTCGTCTACTGGAAAATGCCATGAGCTAAGAGCCTCTAGATACCGGTAACAAATTTCGCTAGCACACATGGACCCACGTTTACACCGAAAAAAGGTGCGACAGCCAAGTGCCATCCCGCGGTCGTGGAAGACGTGTTTTCCTATTTTTTATCACTACACTTTTTGCTCCGAGGTGGAGGAAGCTCTGCGTCCGGGTCGAACATTACATTGTCCATCTTTCTCGTGTCGGGTGTGATGCGAGCCTCTGAAAGTAGCAAAAATCGAATGCATCATTAGCACCGCGCCGGATGTTTGGCCAACGGCCACAAACGGTCACACACAGCTTACCAAACAGGGTCGGCTGCTTCCTCACCGCCTGCACTACCGATCTGCGCAGTTCGACATCGACATCCTTGGCGATTTGAATTTTCTACCGAGTCGTATACAAACACACGCCTTTGATTAGTACACCTGTCCCCGTAGGTTAATTATAGCACACGGAGACAGCCGCATCAAGACTTACCTCCTTAATGGCCTTCTCATCTTTAATATCTTTGTTCTTGATGAACTCTTCCCTGATGCGTTGCCGTGCGGCCGAAATGGTACGAAAGTCCCCGGTAAACACTTCATTCTTGGTACGCTGCAATATTTTGTACCAACGAAGTGCCTGTAGTAGAGTAAAACGAGTTTAGTTTGTGGGACAATAAAAGATATAGGTAATTGTTGTAATTATCGCTTACCTCACGCCTGAGAGAGCTCATAATGTGTGTTGCCGGTAGCGGGAAACCGTTCGTGTCTGGACCAAGTTGTTTTAATTTTACGCAACAGCGGCAATGCCAATGTTTACGTTGTGGTTGTCAAGCAATCGATGAAAAAAAACAGATGTGCGTTTAAGAAAATCCACGAAAGATCGAGCTCAAATTTAATTAAATGAGAATGCGTGATTGAGTTGTAAAATTGTTTGTTTTTGATCAATTTTATGGCAAATGTAGTAAAATACAAAATGAAATCTTTAATTTAAGAAGAAAAACACGACCACATTTTAGTTATTGCGGCATGAGAATCAGGTATCACACGAACCCTGCATCGATTTTTCACATGTCTGTTAGCTGTCAAATCTTCACATTCTGCCATTTCGGACCGATTGCAATTGTACTGCGCCAGAAAATCGTCTATTTTTCTGAATCGCCGCAAACTCATTTCCCGCAGAATCCGAAATGGCTGATCTAGGTGCTCCAGTCCGTGTATCCCCACTGATCCGGGTAAGCCATCGAACGTGATCCGTGGCTAGCGCAACCAGGCGCGTTACCATTCGCCGTGTTACCAAAACATTATGTAATGGTTACCGGAGATACCTCGTTCCGGAATTGTCCTGCTGGTAGCAGACCAATGCCGGCGCAAGAGCAACACTAGAGGCGGATATTTAAGAAACAGTGACGTAATGACCCTTGTCTATCTTTGCAGTTTGGTCGTTGGTCGTTCTTGGTAGTCGGAGTTGCCTACGGTGCCTACCATCAGCAGCGCCTGGCTAGTCGTGAAGTTGGAATTCGTGAAATCGAGGCCAAACAGAAGGTGATCCGTGACGCTAAGCTGGCCGAAGAGAAGAAGCGAAACCAGGAAGGTAAGCTAGTTAACCGTTTAACTCTCCCGTACCGTCTAAGCCGGCATACTAATGCTTTTCTGTTGTTACATTTTTAGCCGAAGCTAAGGCCATCGCTGAGCTGTCTTTGCCAACCAAGAAGTAAACAGCGAAAGGATGAATCTGCTACCGTTCTAAGGGCACCTTCCATCTTGTGTCTTGTGTTGATGCAGCAGTACTGGATGATGAATAAATTCTTTCATAGGAAGTAAAACAAACACCCACCCCGTCGTAACTATTTCGACTATGGCCTACGCCGGATCTAACTTTTCGGAACATCGTAGCGGTGCATTGGTTCGCTGGCCTTTCGTTCAATGAAAGAATCAACGGAAATGCGGCACATGTGGCACATGTGGGTGTAAAATCATCATGTCGTTCATTAAATGATGTAGAATACAAATCAAATGACTAAAAAGGTGATTTGTTGATTGTTGTTTTAACCCTGGTTCAATGCTCGTTAAAAAAGCGATTTTGATAGAACGTTCGTTGAGATGGTTCCACCATTTTTGACATAATGTTCGTTCAATCTCGCGACACGCCATTTTGGCTACTGGAAGATAAAGAAAGTGTGTAAAAAAGGAAAATATTGAAAACTATAATTGTAAAATGCATAAATTACGCTCCTAACAAACGGTTTTGAAACATTGTTCTACGCTGGTATGGTTTACAAATAGATAAAATAAATTATTCCGAACTTTTTTTCGTAACGACTTTTCAAACGAGCCGTAATGAGCCAACCTGCCATCTTGCACAAAAGTTGCCTGGCTCGTTCGAACGCGTCTGCTGCCTGACGTTTGACTCGTAAACACAACAGGCTTGCAATCAACAACGTTCGCATCGCGCAGTGCCTGAGTGAAAAGAGCAAAATTTCCATTCTAATTGCGACACAATTCTGCCCGATACTGAAAAGAGGCAATATTCAACCAAAAACCAGAGCCAGAAAAAGTGTAAAACCGGTGAAAGGATATCAAAGCCCATCGGTTATCGTTCAGTGCAGTGCATGGTTGCGTTCGCGTCATCTATTGCCTCAAAGTGAAAGTAGTTTAAAATCTCATCCACTAAAGAAGGCTGCGATAGGGGAAGATGATCCCTGTCCGGGATGGTGTGTCTGGTTGGAAGGGAATTTATACGAAAATATAAGTGGTTGTGTTAGTTTGTGTACCACAGTGAGGCGCTCGTTCGGAAGAAGCAAGCCCTACGGTGATGTGTTGTGATATTTTGAGGCCTCCCGGATCCGCGGATCGTGGTGCCTAAGGTGAAGTGAAAGAAAGTGAATGCCGCGACCAAATTCCTAACCGACTAGGCTGTGTGTTTGTATTAATCTATCGTCAAATCGAAATCAAACCAGTGCATTCGGGGGTGGTTGGCAACTTGCGGAAGGTTTTCTTCCAAAGCAACAACAACAACAACCACAAGAAAAAACACCGTTGCACTGCTATCGTGTGCGGCCGTGCTAGGCCACCAACGGCACCAAAATTACGCTCAACGCAACGCAACTGTACGCCGTCCTGGACGCCATGGAGCAGGACGAGGAGCAAGTGCCCGACATACGGGAGCAAATGTTTCACAACACGGTCCGCGAGCACATCGTAAGTATAATCTAGAGCGTGTTTCAAAAAGGGGATATAAAAATCCGCTTCTTCTTTGGGCTGTAGCCGAGGGTTGCATTTTCACGTACACTCCCCTGGAGCATGCAGTTTAGGCAGGAGGCTCAAATTAGGTCACGGTGTCACCGGTGCGGCACAAGTGCAAATGGGTGTTGCTTCTGTCCAGGGTGGGAAATCATTGTATGACGCAAGGAAAATAGCACTCCAAGAAACCATAGCCTACCGTTGCGTAACGTAAAAACAATGTTCTGGGAAGGAGAAGCATTTAATCACAGTCGACTTTGACCTTCGAGCCCGGTTCGGGCATCTCTGGCGAGCGTAATTAGAAGAACTAAAAGACACGAACAAGGCAGTAGAAGTGTGGCCTTGTTGCTGTGAATAATCCCATTCCCTATTCGTAAAGGTATACACGATAAGACAAACCCTACAAACAATTGCTCGGCCGCCACCTCCTGATAACGATGTGGATGCAATTGTGAGCAAATATTGTTCCACGGGATTGGGTTCAGTACCTTCCACTGTAGCAAACCAACAACAAAAATGCACGGACGAAAAGAAGACGATTGCATGTGCTTGGCAAACGAATTAGAAATCAGTTCAGTAAAACGTGTAGCCGATCATATACCAGCTGGATATGGAGAGCGATATTCGAGTTTGCTATGTTTTACGCACAACGCAAACATGGACTGTGTGCTTAAGGAGAGGGAAAGACGGTGGAGCTGGCGCATGTACCACGTATCCGTTTCTTATTCGTTATCGCGTCCGGTATAATACAGAAATTACGCGCAAAGCAAGATGAGGAATGGTAGGAGTAGGTGTTACATTTACTGTTCTGGTCGTGTATACGGCTTACCTTTTTCACCCTAATCTGCTCCGCATCGTTTTAGGTAGCATCACCAGGGAAACGGCACTGACTCTGGCGAGTGTTTTCGATAAAGTGCAGAACAATTTTTAGCTCTAGCTTTTTCTTTCCCCTCCCCTGCGGAGGCTTTCTCGACTGACGGAAGCCCAAACGAGTAATTGCAAATATATGTACCTACCAAATGCGAAGCCGCCGGGTGCCGCCACCGCCCGTTTTATGATGCTTTCATCGCCTCGACCTTCATACGTGTTCTCTCTTGCCCCTATTTGATATCGCCCAAAAAAAAAAAAACCAAGCATAGTTATGGTTGTACCCCTTGAAAATTGGATTGCAAAGCAAATGGGTGTGTGTGGCTGTGTATAATTTTTAAGGTTACCTCCAAACACACACACACAC
>KB681758.1:0-16379 GCA_000349165.1 Anopheles christyi | reverse complement strand
ACACACACACACACACACACACGATTTTTGCCTTCTGGAGGGGACACACCACAACCCTAAACTTTCTCTCTCTTCAGCCCGCTCACACGCCCTCACACAACGACACGCGACACAAATGGGGGCCCTTTTTGGTGTATCAAAACGAGCCAGTAGTGACCCTACAATGCTTTATCATCCAGATCACTGAAAACAATCGAAGTGGCACTAGCTTTTACACTAATAATTCAACAACACCAGCTACTAGTCCGACGGAACAAAGCACTGCAGCCAGCGTAGTGAACGATTACGCCGCGACGAAAAGCACTATGTCGGTCGGTCGATATCGCCAGTACTACGGGTAATGTTGTTCGTTTTTCTTGCGTGTTGAAAATTCTGCACCAAACCACCCTTCGGTTTATCCAATGTTTTGCACAGAGCAGTCAGGCGAGAGTTTTTCTTTCACTAACGTGCAGTGGTGCGAATGAGACAAAACTCGTCAAAACTTGGCCAAAGGGTGAACGGTCGGTCATGCAACTGTCAATTGAATGTGATTTATTGTTCATAAAACATATGAGTTTTGTTAAAAACTGAAAGGAAATAATATGTTAAAAACGAGTTTTATATTACAATAATGTCAAAAGCAGTAATTTAGTAGTTTGTAAGGATATAAACATACAAATTATATGATCGTCACCCACTGTGCTATGCTGCATTTTTGCTTCCCGTGTATACGCCCGGCTTTGAAAGTTCTTGTAAATGGTTGTATTTAACTTTTCTGAGCACGAAAGATACATTCGAGCACTGCATTTTGAAGTAAGCTGAAGAATCCTGCAGCCTATACAGCTTTGCGGTATTTTCACTAAAATCCCATATGAATCGTAAATATAGCGTTTCAATAAAATAAGTTCAAAAACAAGTTCCATAGATTTTCTTTATTTTTTTACTTTACCTCAAGCAATCTGTTCTTGCAGCGATCACCGTTTTCGCTGCTGACAAAATTGAACAATACTTTTTGCAAGGTAAATAAAACACAACGAAAGGTAAAGTTGATCAGCTACAGATTAAACCGAAACGATTCGTCAACCGAGCCGGCATGCCGTTTTCGTTCCATTGCGCTTTCGCGATCCGCTGTGTCCGTTGTAAATGCTGTAAACTTTACAATTCCACCCCCGAGATGCACGTTCGATCATGTTGCGCTTCCTCTAGAGCATTTTAAATAAGCAAAAAGAACTTCGAGTTACATTCGCAGGGGAGGACTACGTGATTTTCCGCTCCTGCATATATGTGTGTGTGTGGTTTGTTGCAAAAATCCTGAGAGAGAGAGCGTGTTGCTCGTGTTGACGCACGAACGATAAAGTGAGACGGGAGACATAAACTCTTTCTACACTCGTTCTTTCGTTCCTGCCAGCCCTTAACAACGTGCTTATCGACGCTCCGCACCCATACAAGTACGCAGCGTGACTGCGTGTGCGTGCGGGTGCAAAGAGAGTACGCGAAGAAAATCCAGTATTGGAAGGTACACACTCTTCATCTCGGGTGCGTTTCAGTGGGTTTGGGACGCACACAGGAAGAAACACCCGGAGTTGGCCAGGTTGGTGCAGGAAAAACGAAACAGGCAGAGAGAGAGAGAGAAATAGAGAGGTCAGTTAGTCCCCAATCCTGTGGGTGCTAGAAGGGGTAGCTAGACAGTGGAAGCAATAGAGACACAATTGGGTGGATCGTCACGACTAGTGGCGTGTTGTGTGGTGAAGTGTAGTACAGCAGCACAATCCAGCAAGAGGCACATAATTGCTGTACCCTTCAATTGTGGTCTCCCAGAGCAAAAGAAAAAGGTAGCAAGTTTATCCCCGGCAGTGTTTTTTCGCATAAAACTTTGTTCTCGAACCCATCGTGTGGTGGTGTTGGTGGTTTATTGTTTGCTCTGTTGCAGAGGGACAGTCGAAAGAAAATGTCGGCCAGTTATGTGCGGTGAAGATCAATCGATTAGACGACGATGTTGGGAAGTCAATAAGTGTACGGCAGTAGTAACACCGTTGGCACACAGGAAAATTCAATGCTTTTTTTAGTCCCGAAATGAAATAGCGCACTTCGGAATGAATGGATAAATGCGCTCTCTCTGAGATGGGGGGGTTGCATGGGGCACTATTGCGTCGAGAGGTGATGATAATATTATCGAGACGAGGACACAGAGCACAGATTGGCATTGATGATATGCTGCTGCTTCTGCTGCTGCTGCTGCTGCTGCTGCTGAGGGTTCTGTGCTAACGCGCTGGTTTGTGTGTGTGTGCTGCTGTGTAGAAGTGTGTTTGCCAGTTTGCAAGATTCACCGACGACACAACGGCGTGCGATGATGGCAAAGATGATGATGATGATGATATCCCAACCGAAGAAGGTGATCGTGCGTATTTGTTGAGCAGAGTAGGCTGCCCTGCTGCTGTCTGGCAAACGTTGACGTGTGTGGTAGAGACGGTACAGTCGCGCTAAAGTATAACCCCACTTGCGAGAAAGGCGAGAAGGGTCTTTGGTGTGTTGGGTGGGATTTCGATAAGAAGTAGTAATCTTTTATGCTGTGTAAGAAATTCGATCCAACCCAAGTGTGTGACAAACCGACAGCGGCGTTCCATCTGCTCTGTACGTTGGTGGTGCTGTAATTTATTCGCTACACACAAGATTGCATATCCATCGTAACAGCCTCAGTGTGTGTTGTGCTGCTGTTGCGGCAGAAAGGAACGAAAATGAAAGGCGAGAGAAATGAAATCGAAAGTAATAGATGCCCACACCGTTATTGGTGTGAGGTGAGCATAGAGAGGAAGAAGAACAAGAAGTAAACACGGTGCCCAATGTTCTCGCGTACCTAACCTCCCTGTCCTGTAAAGGCTGCTGCATTTGCAGAACGACGGATCGACAAACCACCGCTCTATGCGGGGATGTATTTTTTCTTCATTCTGCTCACTCATCACCGTTCTTCAGCTAGGGCACACAGCTACGTTACAGCGCTGCTGCTGCTGCTTTCGCTGTGTGCTGCTGCGTGCTGCTTGTGTGTTGGTGTTGTGTGCGAGAGGAGCAGCAGCAGTACCGTTTATCAGCGTGCATGGCCGCCGGAGGAGAGGAGTGTGTAGTGTGTGCTTGATTTGATGCGACGGTCGAGCCATTTACCCAGGTCGAAGAGTGCTGTGAGTGTATGCATATGCGTGCGTGTATGCGTGTGTGTTTGTGTGTGTGGATGGATAGTTTAGTTTTGCTGCTATGCTGCGCTCGATCGAAGAAGCAATTTTATTACGCTTGTTACACTCCATTCTGCTGTACATCGCACAACATACATACACGGCCGCAAGGTGCAGAACAATATGTCTGCTGCCCCATCAAGCTTTCCCCCTTTCCCCTTATCCGGTGGTACCATTTTCAGGGAGGACCCAGTTTCCCAGCTTCCCCGCACAGCTGCGCGCGGTAGCTGGGCGATCTTCGCAACGAAGGAAGTTTAGTGTGTTTGTGTTCCGCAAGCTTTTTTTTTGTTGTTTTTCCCCGTTGGAATTAGTTTGACATTTGGGAGGGCTTTCCTTTCCCTACGTTCTGTGTGTTGTGCGACTGTAAAGGGAGATCGTCGTTACTCGAGTGTGTTGGGGGTTGTTTTCTTCATGTTGTGTTCTCTCCGTTTTTGTTGTTGTGCACCTTGGAGCAAAGGAGCGAAATGATGATGTGTTATTAACACACATCATCTATGCTACTTCCTGTCAGCCAAACAACAGTGAATGCAAATTTTATTACGTGTTGTGTTTATTACTCCCTTTTTTCTTCTACTTCTTCTTCTTCTTCTTCTAGCCCCTATTATTCCTCCCCCAAAAGACAGTGAAGGACAGTGTGCTGCTGTAAACGAAGGATGCATTTCACCGATTGTGTGTGTGTGTATGTCTCTTTGTACGTGTTCGTGTGAGTGTGTGGCAGTTCTTGCTTGTGTTTCGGATAAAACGGACGCGCGTTGTGTTTCGCCTTTTCAATAATAGTGTAATTGTTGTTGCAGCAAAGTTCAAAGTCGTATGTCGGGAGTGAAATAAGCAATCAATTGTGTGTGGCTGCCCTTGGTAACAATCAAGGCAAGCGCTAAAAAAGAAAATCCCTGTGAAAAATCTAGCTGGGTGAACATCATCCTTGCGATAGTACGTCACCCGTGTGCGTGCCAGGATAAAGTGTGTCCTCGGGGCGAACTTCGCAAACCACATCTAGTGAGGCTGGGTGTTTGATCGATCGATCCCCATTTACTCTGTGTGGTGGTTCACGTGTGCCAAGATGCTGCAGTGGAGTGTCTAGCGTAGATACGATAAAAAATCAGCTTGAAGATTCGTAAATTAGTTAAAAGTGCTTGTGACAGTGTGTGGTATGTTGCTCAATGGCTACAAATCGCCATCTAAAAACCCCGTCCGGAATGTCCCGGAAACGATTGTATCTTCTCCGCACGAAAAGAGGCGCGTGAGATGAGATGAAAAATATATATCCCGTGAGTGAGCCGCGTCGTTAGTGAGAAGAATACAGTGAGTTCGTGTCTGAATGTAAAGCAGGGGACTGTGTGACGCGTGTGACTCAGTGAGGGTGAAAATAAAGGGCAAGAAAAAAGGGGAGTGAGAAGGGAAGGGTGATAAACGTGAGGGTAATATTGGTTTTCACAGCATCAAGCTTAGAGGGAGGGGATGGTGTAGTTAGAAGCTGCACTAAAGAAAGCGACACAACCACCACCACGTCCCGTTCGTCCCGTTTAGTAGCAGCTTTATTAAAGTATAGTGTAAGGGTCGCGTAAAACTAGTAGAATAAAATTTAAACCAGCGCGCGAGCATACGCGAACGATGGATTTCATCGACGATCTGCTTAATCAAATGTCGTCCGCCTTCAACCAGGAGACGGCCATCCCGAAGAAGGAGGAGATCTCGATGGACGAAACGCTCAAGTGGCGAGCCCTGAAGAACAATCAGTTTGCATCCCGTACGCGTTTGCCTCAGCAACAGCAACAACAACCGGCGGGTAGCGGTGGGAGTGGAACGCGCAGTGGTCTGACGAACGGACGCAAGAGTGCTGGAGCGACAATCGGTAGTACTGCAAGCTGTAGCACCCCGAAAAGGGAGAGGCGTCGAACGTGCGGAGGAACTGG
The DNA here is from genome assembly GCA_000349165.1 of Anopheles christyi. Classification (NCBI taxonomy): domain Eukaryota; kingdom Metazoa; phylum Arthropoda; class Insecta; order Diptera; family Culicidae; genus Anopheles; species Anopheles christyi. The sequence goes on along the minus strand of KB681758.1, from coordinate 11,263 downwards.
TAGCATTAGCAGCAACGATAGCAGCAGCAGTAACGTAGCAGTTGATGACGGCAGCAGATCGCCGGCGGCACTGCTTGGTGACAACGGTTGCTTGACGCCCCCAGAGGTAGCCAACGGGGAGGACGGGGAGGAGGACGAGGAAGAAAACATTGAAATAGAGATAGCAAAGGATATAAGCGGCGAAGAGTTGCAGGAAGCGCTCGGGCTGAGCCAGCTGATTGAGGTCGAATCCACGGAAGATTTTGCAGGCACAATGGAGGTTGAAGCAGATCGGCTAGAAGCAGGACTTGAGCATTCGGAGGAATCACTGCAGGGAGAGCAGAAGACTAGTCCAACGCTGGAGAAGCAGAGCACAAAGAAGATAGAGGGCATTGGACAGGAAGTTTGTAAACCGGAAGACGAGATGGACACAAAGTCATCGTTACTCGAGGTGCCATATTGTAGTAGTGCGAGTGTTAGTCCCATGATGGTACTGGTACAGGGGAAAGACTCGGTCAGCGAACAGCAGCAGCTACTGAAATGTGACACGGATGAGACGGATGTGCCGATCGAAACAAACGATAAACTGGATACAAAGTCAAGTAATACGGTCGAGGGTGTGGCAGCAGTTGAAGATGGTTCAGGACCAAGCGAGATGGCCAAAGCTGTTGCAGAATCAGCAAGTAAACAGGAACCAACCCTCGATCAGGCTATCGCAAAGGGTGCGGATGTAGTCGGCGACAGTAGCGCTGCTGAGGAGAATGACAGACAGGTTCATGATGGGAAGGTGGATACCGCTATACCGGATCTGGACGATGTATCGACTATAGAAGATGATGAAGACGATGTACTCATCATAAACACTGACGAGATGGATGAAGTGGTTGAGCTAGCGGAAACGTCTAAAGAGGACGAGGACGATGATGATGGTATGTCAGACAGCAAGATGGCATCAGAATCTAATGTTGACGATCATGCGTCCCCACATAAAGATGAGCTTGCGGAAGAGCAGCCATCAGAGAAGCCAGAAGAAAAGCAACCAGAACCTCCGGTTGTGGTGGCCATTCCGACACAAAATGTGGCCGAAGGCGATGAGGAAAAGTTTCACCCGAAGGAAGCTATTAACGGCCAGCAAAGTGAGAAACTGAATAACGGCGATCAGCCATCGGGTGATTGTGACGAGATTAAATACTCCGACGCTTTAAAATCTTCCGTTAGCGGTTCACCATCAAAGATACTTCCGGACGATAAGCTGGAGGAAAAGACTGACGAAATTATGGAGAAGGATAGCAAGCCCGTAGAAAACGAAACACAATCCGACGCAGGGTCAGCGAATACTTCGACGGAATGTGTCACTGATAAGGCTAAACAGCCTGCAGGACGAACGACACGCAGCAAGAAGGTTGCCGCTGCTGTTGGTACTACTGCTACCGCCGATTCCGTTACCAATACATCACAATCAGCCAGCTCGGCAAATGCGGCCACTCTTTCGCAGAGACGATCCCAGCGCTTCCAGAAGGAGTCGTCGGTAGTGAACGGTGAAGTTGGCAGTGAACCAACGGTCGTTGTGAAGGAGGAAGAGTTAGATGACGGAGCTGCAACAAAGAAACGTGTCTCGATTGGGACAGCCAGTGAGGCTAAGCTGAAAGGCACGTTAAAGTCCGATCGTAGTCTGCGTAGTAAGCAACAGGGTACCGCCGTAGCGTCTCCGGCTCAACCCACCGTGATGACACGCCGTGCTTCGGAGACGGTAAAAGTCTCAACGGACGAGGCGAACGATTCACTAGAGATGGATGCCGGTGCAGATAAATCGATCGTTGGTCGTCGGGGCAGGAAGCGATTGAGCCAGGATAGGTCCGTAGCTTCTTCGGTGGTATCGACCGAGCCGGTGACCCGTACGCGTGATAAATTGTCCCGCGATGAACCATCGAAGGTGGAAGCGAGTGAACAGCGTCGGGCAAGCCGTTCGGGGTTTCCCTTGGAACCCGGCGAAAGCGACACGGGGGGCAAGATGGTGGCGACACCAGCTCACCAGGCGCAGGAAAAATCAACACCACAACAGCAACAAGCACCAGCACAGCGTCGAGGAAGGAAACGGAAGAATCCAAGCACCGTCGAGGCAACGCCGCCAACGGCTTCGTCGACACCGTCCGGTTCCGGTGTTGCCAGCGCGGACAAACCTCCACTTCATCCGTACAAACGCGCGGCCAGAGTGTCCAGGGACGGCAGCGACGGTATCCTGGCGTCAGCGCTGGCCCGTCGTGAGAAGGTTGACTCACAAGGGCGCCTGTCTCGCCCGATCAAGCTGTCTGCCAAGATGCTGGCCAATGAGGAGCTGCGCCAAGGTTTCGAGCAGCACAACAATGGGCGTATAATTATCGGTTCGGAGCAACCTTCCGCTACCGCCATTGTACATGAGGACGATCAAACGCCCTCCGATCGTGATCGGCAGCATTTGGTGGAACCGGACAAACAACGCAAACAGGGTCGGGAAGTTGCCGAACCTTCGGTGGCCAGCAGTAGCACGATCGGTAGCAGTAGTGAGGACGTAACTTTGGTGTCGGTGACGATGCCAGCATCGAAGCCGGGAACGTCTGGGACATCTGCCAAAAGGATGCCACCAGCGCTGGAGACGGAAAGTGAAGCTGGGCCGTCGGTAGTACAACAACAGAGCAAGAAATCGTTAGAATCGTCTACCTCCGATCGGCTGGCTGCATCCAAGGCAAGGGCAAAACAAATTGCCAAGGCAAATGCACCACCCTGTCCCGACTTGGAGACCTTCCTGCAGGAGGTTCGCTCGATGCGTCTCGGTACGAATCGATCTCGAGCCGAGGACAACCGTAAGCTGAACCGTCGGCAGCAGAAACGAGCGGAAAAGATGAAGGAAAAGTTTTTAACGGGGTTGGGACTGCAGCGTCCTAGCGCTCATCAACCTCGCAATGGTACCAATGGGGATGATTTCGACGTAGAACTGTCCGTGGGCGAAACTGAATCGAGCGGAAGTGAAGCTGACTTTGTGCCACCGCAAAAGATCGGTACGGTGGGCAGACCGAACGTTACGTTGCGTCTTCGGAAGCCGGAAACACTGCTCGAAAATCCTCCACGCAAAGCTAACCACGCAAGTGCTGCCGGTTCAGCGAATCGTATACCCTTGGTAACGGTCCCATTGGGAGCGTCTAAATCGGGTACTGTAAATGCTGGCCGACAGATAGCGAATGCGCGGCAAGTTGGCAAGCAATCCAACGGAAGGGGATCGATACCATCAGCAAACGGGGCAGGAAAATCACGATCGTCGTCAGTGATATTACCTGCCGCAATGACAACCTTGGGTGCACGATCCTCTGCTTCTAAAACGGTCGCTAGCAGCAGTTCTGCCGCGCCCAAGCCTACCGCCTCATCGACTCTAAAGGATAAGGAAACGGAACAGTTTAAACGCTCGCTGCAACGGCTCGGTTGTGAAATTACGCTAATTCCTACGACCAGTCGGACCGAATCACGTCCAATTCCTTCGCCAGCCTTGGCTGGTCCATCACGGGGACCGATCGCAAATGCTTGGCCAGTTCGTCGCGTAAAAGACACAGCACAGGCAGTGGGACAGCAGCAGCGATCTCGCTTACAGCAAAACGCTGCCACACCTCCGATCCTTCCCGGTACGACCTCACCGAGCTTACAGATCGTGCTTGGTGGGACAGGATCACCACCGATGCGCGTTACATCCGGATTGGTGGCATCCACCAGGACGCCAGTACCGAACGATACTCCCTCTACGGATGCACTCATCTGCCATTGCCGTCAAAAGTCGGACATTTTCGTGGCGAAAACGGTCGGCAATGGGTACTGCACGGCAGTCGACGATATCGATGGGCAGCAGATTGGGTGCTGCAATGAGCTATCGAACGATCTGCTAAACATGTTGCGCCCGAGTGCCAGGGTCAGCTTTCAGCTGCTTTGCAACATGCACCGGAAGCGGCTGGAAGACCACGGTTGCTGTGCCATCTGCGGGTGGTTTTGTACGCAGGTAACTGTTGCATAATAATTGTAGTCATTTAGATATTGATAGATTCACGAGGACTGTGTGCTACATTTCAAATTGAAATTTTACATAGTACTGCTTTCTGTAACCACATGTAATAGTTTTACCACATGTAATAGAGTCGAGTGCGTGTGTGTGTGTGTGGTACAGTTTCGTAATACAGCCATTTACATCCGTCCCAGGAAACGAACTCCGTCCACAGATGTTTGCCGGAAGACGCTCGTACGTGGCGCGAAAGATTTTATGATCAGTTGCAATTTTCATTTGTGCTTCAAAACAACCCACATTTTGCATCGTGTGATTGCATCGTACCCCGTACCATGCACACACATCGTATCGTGACCAATCGGACCGTCTCGGACTGCGGCCAACACAAAGATATCTGAGTCAGTTGTTGAGAGGAGCGAGGCTGTTCCGCAATGGGTTTATTATTAGAATTCGGTCTATTCACTGTTTTTCCGCACACTGACTGGTGAGGTATGGAGCAAAGAATCAAGAATGTAGTTTTTACCCAAGCTTTTGTAGCACGCGGCGGGTTCACTCCTTATGGTCGGTACATGTGCTTAGACCAAAAATCGGAAAGCAAATCTCATCGAATAGTGATTGAACGTTGTTTTTCTTTGGCAGTAAACGAAGATTACTTTTAACTCAAATATGAAATCTTTTTCTGGTTTAATGGGTACCAGCTCCAGTCATCCCAGTGTGTAATGAATATCTTTGATCTTTTACATGCAAATTTTAAATGTAGATCAGTTGTATATCTTTTTTTGTACTAAGTTTAAAAAATGGAATTATATTGATTTTAAACTATTATGTCTATTTCAGGGTAACTTTGCTATGTGTAAAAATGCACATCTGTTTCATCCGAACTGTGCAGACAAGTACACGCTCAACACTCCGTACAATCCGGCACGCCCAGGCGACCATGCCGCCCCAACGTTGGTGCTAAAGTGTCCTCACTGTAGTCAAGAATGTCCAAATGGAGAAATTGAAGTGAACATTCAGCTCACGTCACCACCGGTGCTGCTGCCCTCTCGAAAGAGTATGGTGTAAGTATAATAGGAAACTTCGCTTTCGTCTTCAAATAAGCAAATTAATAACAACCTAACACGCTTTACCTCGTAGGAAACCAGCCAAAATGACAGTTTCGAAAGCCGGAGGCAATAACACGAATGGTATTAGCGGGCCTTCCAATGGAAACGATAGCTTCCGTACCACCGTTCAATCACTGGTACCGAACAGCGTAAAGAACATGCTAGCAACGGAGCACGGTACTAAAAATGGAAGTAGTGTTAGTGTTTCAAACGCCAGTTCAGGTGCCAGTAGAACAAGTTCGGGCAAAGAGATGGGCAGCATGGCGGGTTCCAGTACAGGGACGAAGCATCGTTATACAGCGAAGGATTTCACGAATGCTGTTTGCATAAAGAAGGATGATGCACAAGTTTCTGAGATTATAAGTAAGTGAAGGGTTGAGATCTGGCTTGCACTTGGTGAGTTTCTTGTAGCACTCATTTAACCGCTATCTTTATTTAAACGCCAGCTTCCGGATTCGACATTGAGACACGATTTCGCGAGTTCCATCATGGTACCTGCCTGCATGTGGTGTGTAGTTACGGTACACCGGCAATGGCCTATCTGGTTATGTGCAGGGCCCGCTCGGTTGACTATCTAAACATCGTCGATCGGGAGCTACACACAGCGGTTATGCGTGCGGTGGTCGGCTCGAAATGTGACATCGTAAAACTGCTGCTGGACAGCGGAGCGGACGCGACGCTCAAGGGTCCGTACGGTATGACCGTGCTGCATTTGGCTGCCAAGCATGGTCAGCACGAAACGGTCCGCACGATACTGGAGTGTGCAAGACAGCGGTTAAAGGCACGCGCCTTGATGGCGTTTGTGAACGCGGTCGACAATGGACACTGGACGGCACTGGCGTGGGCCGCTGAAAACCGGCACAAGCAGACAGTTGAGCAGCTGATCGCGATCGGTGCCGATGTAAACGTGTGTGACCGATTGAACAACACTTCCCTTCATTGGGCATCCCTGTCCGGCTGCTCCGATACGCTGTACCGGCTAATGACCAAGGATTGCAATCCAAATATGCAGAATAGCAATGGGGAAACTCCGCTGTAAGTTTCTAGACTATGTGCTCTTTGTTTTTTCGTGGCAACTTTTTCCGATTAATTCTAACAAAAGATTTATGTTGCTTACGCAGCACCTAGACAAGCACTCATTTTGCCAATTTTCAGTGCAGTTTTTCGTGAAGAGTAATTTTCACATTTGTCAATAATTTTTGCTGAAAATTATCGAAGAACAGAGAAAACAGTTTCGTCGCTTGTTTTACCGAATTCTTTTAGAGACTTATTCATCTTACGGCATGCCATAGGTGTTCAAATATCGATGTTAGAATTTGTATGTAATGTACCTTTATTGTCAGATAATAGTCTATTTTGTTGTTATTACAGACATATCGCTTGCCGACAAGGCCATGCCGAAATTTGCGTTGTGCTGCTAGCGATGGGTGCTTCATTGAACGTACGTAACACTTCCAATCAGCTACCCCAGGACATAATCTTGGATCAGAACAGTGAGTGTGCGAACATCATAGCAGCGAACGTGAAAATGCGCAACCTTTCAAACAACCTGAAGGAAACACACATCATATGCAGGTATGATAGTACACGGTGCAAAGAAGATGAATTTCACTGTACCTGACGAAATCATCTTTTACTATTTGTAGTGATATCTCCAATGGCAGAGAGAGGCATCCGATACAGGTTGTGTACTATACCCGGGGTGCGAACGAACGGCAGCTGTCAGTGCCGAAGATAAAATATATACAAAGCAATGTGCAATTAGTCTCACGTGTTACAATCGATCCTGAGGTTCACAATATGCATGTTTGCTCCTGTGTAGATAGGTGAGCTTTTTTTTCTATAGTAATTATCATAGTATAATTCATTATAGTTATTGTACTAAATTCATGTATTTCGCCTTTTTTAAACAGTACTTGTACGTCGATGGATTCGGAGTGCCTGTGTTCGGAACGTACCTGGTATACAAACGATGGCCGGCTGGTAAACGATTTCAACTACCTTGATCCGCCGCTCATCACCGAATGTGGTGATCTGTGCGACTGCAATCTGCGTTCGTGTCGCAATCGGGTCGTGCAGCATGGCTTGGATGTGCCACTGCAGTTGTGCTACATCCCTGGCAAGGGTTGGGGCGTACGTACGATGGTACCGATACCGAAGGGTAGCTTTCTGGTCGAGTATGTCGGAGAGATAATTCCGGATGAGGCGGCTAATCATCGGCCGGATGATAGTTACCTTTTCGATCTAGGCAATGGGGTAAGTACTTTTAACAGCTAATGAATGACAAAGTGCGTTGATTGTCGATTGTTTGGCTAACTGTGTTTGCCCTGTCTCATACACCCAATTCATAGAACTGTATCGATGCCAGTGTGCACGGAAACGTGAGCCGATTCTTTAACCATTCCTGCAAACCAAACGTTTCGCCCGTATCCGTGTACTACGATCATAAGGACCAACGGCATCCAAGTGTAGCACTGTTTGCCTGTCGTGACATAGGAGTACAGGAAGAAATATGGTAATGCCGTACTGGCTTCAATGTCAGAATGATGTGTTAAATGGTTCACTTATTTACAACACTTTAATTTGATCTATTTCAGCTTCGATTATGGAGAGAAGTTCTGGTCCGTAAAAAAAGGCTCGCTAGCGTGTCGGTGCAACACGGCTGAATGTCGTTACCGACAGGTTGAATAAGACAAATCGTCTAAAAGGCGGAATGAAAGGTAGAAACATCATTAATGCACAAAAGTAGGCAATACCAACCGTTCGTGTACAGTAACCCTAATGTGGGTTGATTGTTGTGGGTCGCATTGAGGCTATGTGAAATTAACGTGAGTGAAAAGATAACAATTGGCTTGATGAGATATAATATTTATTTATATATCCGTTTTGTGATTAGATAATTTTCGTGAATTTAAATTCGCCCATAAGGCTAAAAAGGACTACTTCGGTGGCGCGTATCGTTTGGCAAAGGTGAGGTACGCATGTGTACAAAAGAATACAGATTGTACATTTAGGGGAAGGTAGGGGAATATTGTGGGGGAATATAGGAAAAGGTAAGCATGGACTAGAAATTGTACCAAAAATAGCATGAAAAGAAAAGAAAAGAAACGATATTTAGCAGCATGTTTGAACATGTTTCATCATATCAAGACGGGGATTCACCACAGGCAATTTGATGGTTCGATATAACTGTATGAAAAGAATACTTTTCTTTAATTTGAATTATTCTACGTTCGCTTTACGTTGCCATGTTGGTGGTTTGTAGCTAGAAACGACACAGCAATAATGGAAGCATGTGAAATGCAGCGCGCAAGTTAAGCAATGATTTAGTCATTTATGTAAATCGTATAGATAAGTTCGACATACAATTAAAAGGGCCTGTCGCAACAAACAATGCACAAAAAATGGATCCTGTTCGGCACACCAGTAAGGTTAATCCTTAAAAAGAGCCACATGCATACATATGCTTGTGTGACGGTTTGTGTTGTGTTTGAGTACAGCTAAGGATTGTGTTTTAAATTGCGGTAGTTTCAATGTTTCGTTTAAGGGTTTCCAACTAAGACGACAACTAATATTGTTAGTAGTATTTCTAAAGTATATGCCATATTTAGTTGCCACCGATCTTAGTTTTTATAGATAAAAAAAAAGTTGTAAGCATACAGCACTTTTCTTCGACGAAACGTTTGCCATAAGGTTTTATGAAACTGTGAGACCTTACATTTACCAATGTTTGTAGAGATTATAGTATTTCGGTTGCTTCACTTCGCGGAGACGATTAAGAGAAAAAACAATAACGATTTCGTTTACAAAATCAAAACCAAGGAACTCATCTAATCACTGTACAACTCATACCATCACCTTGCTCATGAGCATAATTTATCGCTAGGAGAATAGAGATTTGGTTGGTTTTTTTTAAAAGAAGTATTGATAGCATGTTGTGGCCATGTCGCGTTTCTCTGTGAAGCAAACAGAAAGAAAACAAATAACACAATGCTAGTTAATGCTGTGTTAATCACATTTGTCTTTAGCGCTATGATACCAAAGTAGAGGGAGTCGTTTGATTCTGATTAAGCTCAAGACTATTCAATTATTTCGTGTTTACAAACGTCATACTGTTTTTACTACCGTCATTAGACTTTGCAGTATCGATTGTACGTAGTTCCTTTGAATAGTTTATTTTTTCCTTTAGTTTCGTTTTCGTTGCCCTGCTTGCCCTCGCATGATGCCATATAAAAAATGTAAGTAAATAAATGAGTGTATTGAGTGATTTGCCAGATACAAGGAAACTGATAGGATAGAGACAAGTGAGGAAGAGAGATGTCTGAACAGAGAGCTATTAACATATTTAGTGTGGTAGATACAGAGGCAACTTAAAACAAGGTGAAGAATAAATCGACTAACGGTCACACAATGTACAAAAATAAAACCATGTTTGTACAGAGAAAGAAAGCCATTGAAGTAACGTGATTCCGAAAGAAAATCTGCGATTGCAATCGTGTATTTTTAACTGGTAATAATTTCAACACGCAGTAGACGTAAACCTTGAAGAAAAGATACGGAACAATACATTTTATTTGTACCCATTAAAAAAATAAGATTAAGTGGATCATAGATAGCTCTGGCTGCTTCAAGGTACTGGTTTGGTTATTCGTGTTTTGTCCTCCGTTCGAATAACTTCATTTTATGCGGTTGAAGTGTGATAGCGAAAACTGTTCGCGTAACGTTCCATGATACGCGATTGGTAGAGGACTGCGGTTAATTTAAAATTTTGGCATACTTTTTGGCTTTGTATCTGTATTCACCAATATTTGCTGTTCACTATGTTCACTATGAAGTTTCGGTTGGTGCGGGTGGAATTCGAAAGAAAAAGGAAAACTTTTTATTTTTTTATTTACTTTTATTCCAATCATGCAGCATCTGAATGGACTGTCGATCGATAAAATTATTTACACATAAAATAAGCATTCATCGACGAAAACGTGTTTCTCATGTCCTGTCTTTTGATACTGTTGCACGTTAAATAGTTTAAGTATACGCTATGAGAACGATTATGGAACTAAACAGGAGTGTGTTGGCATGCTTTGTGGGGAAAGTTATTTATAAAAAAAAAACTGCATAACCTATTTCACCGCGAGTTCTACAACTTGCATTGTAAAACGGAAACGGATTGGTGTGATTAAGTGACTGTGTTCTGGAGTGTGTATGTGGCTGAGTGTTTGTGAGTTGTGACTGAGATAGTGGTGATAAAAACTTTCTTGATGGAAATTAGTGATAATGGATTATAATTATAAAATAAATTACTCTGCTTTACCTCTCGCTGTTTTCTCGCTCCGTTCGTTTTAACCCTTTTTTGTCTATCTATCCCATTCACTGCACATCCTTGTCACACTCCCCGCAATCATTACTCGTTGCTGTTTGATAATTCACTGCCCTGCAAGAGACATGCTTCTTTTCCCTTAGCGCGAAATAAATAACTTTAAGGTAGAGTTGGAAGTGGGATTGTTTCGTATGATGCGTCTTGTTTCAATAAATAAGTGTTTTTTTCCAATCTCTATTTAAAGTTAACGATTTGTTCGATCTGGGTGGGGCGGTTAGGGAAGAACCCCTGCTGGTAGTATACCGTATGCCAACCGCATGTCAGAACTATCGATGCCAGTTCATGCACACATTGGTGGTTTAAAGTAACAAAGAAACGCTCACGTTGTCTTTTTGTACCCCTAAAACTCCGCTGGACCGGTATAGTCCGGGCGGCCGCTCGAATCGTCAAATCGGAAACTCAATAGAAAGTGTGAATAGGTTGTATAAGATGGTTGCCTGGCCTGGCTACTATGCGTTTCGTTTCGCAATAACTACTGTTATTATCTATACCACGACATCCTTTCCCCTAGTTACGAACTATCCTAGTATGCTGTGCTGTATCGTCGTCCCGCTCTAATAATCTCGAGCTTGGACATGATGATGGTTTTATATCGTTGGTGAGCAATGATGAGATGAGTTTTGCTACATGTAGCGGTGTGATGTAGTGTGTGGTTGTTAAGTGTTACCACGATGCATCCTATCGAACAGTCGGCATGTTTCTGTGCTTGTTGTTCTGTGGTGTGGTGACACCCGATGCACGTGCACTAATTATGTCTAACACTACTAATTGTCCTGAAGA
>KB681757.1:0-38888 GCA_000349165.1 Anopheles christyi | reverse complement strand
GTTGTACTGCTCGACCGTGTACATGGCCGTTCCGTGTAATCACTTGGCGATCCTTCAATGTACCTATTTATGAAATTCAATTACTCTTATACCACGATTAGACCGGGACCTAGCCACCCCACACACACACACACACACACAAACACATTGCACGGATGTTGAGTGATTAAACGACTGTCAGTCGAGCAGATCGAAGGGTAATTGGTGCAGGAAAACAACAGCGTAAATCGAGCTATGCGACTAAGCTATGCGGAAACCGTACCCGAATTGGTCGCAACTGCCCGATCTCCCAAAACAACCATTCGTGGCCCATCGGTTCGATTTATCAACCACGCGTGATTATGATAAGCGAAACCGTCGATAACATCATCCTTTTGCGGTGGAGAATCGTTTGGAACCCATGTTTTGGAGCAAGTGTATATGACTATGACCCAAAATGATTCAAGGGGAAGGGGTGGAGGGTGAGTATGGATGAATGTGTTCCCCGCTCGGCCAAAGGTTGGTGCGTCGCATCACACACAGAAGCAATAGCCCCTAACGCTCAACAGGTGGTAATACACCGTGCTTAGATTGATGTTAGGTCCTCCGCAATCGTTGGCAATGATAACGATCGATGCGCTATCGAGGGAAGAATTTTAAAACATCAAAACACACGAGCGATCGATTAGTAATCAGCGTTTGTTGGTGGGCAAGCGGCAAGTGTGTGGTGGCGTGTGGATGCGATGATTTGAAATTCGGTAGAATACTTGTCCGCTAGTGATGCAAACCCGTTGCCGTCAGCTTGAATCACATTGCATGCGTTGTTTTTCCTGGTAGAGGATTACATTTCATATTCTTTGGTCCATGTTAAACAAACCGCAATGATGGGACACCGGTGACGCGAGCAACCGATATGAGAAGTGATTAGAATCATTGCGATTACTGGCTTATCGCCAGGTGGGGTCCAATTGCGATGACGTTTAATGCGACCAATGATTGGGCAAAGGTCGGCCACACTCATTCGGCAGGGGATCGATTTCGCGTTTAACGTTTCCTTTTTTTCGGGGATTACAGCACAAAGCATGGTGTGTCATTAGTAACAAACATTCTTACATTTATTCCACAACATTACCTAACTTAACGCCGCGACACTTGCTTAATTCGAAATCACTCAACGGCTTATGTACACGTGAATGCGCCTGATCCAAAAACGGGCGCTATATAACATCGATCGGAGAAGCCGGATCATCTTCCTCCTCGTCGCGATCCTCACTCGAACCACGATCCGAGTAGCTGTCGGAGTCCATCGAGCAGGAGGCTCTTCGACCATACCGAGCCGCCCCTTCATCGACACCATCGTCATCATCATTTTCGCTCGAGTATTTCTGGGTCCGAGTTGTGCCCGTTCCCGACAAGGCTTTAGACGCATCGCCCAAACTATCGGTCGCTCCTAGTACGTCCGTTGACTGGCAGCCACTGTTGGCTCTTCTCCACTTTGCCCGTCGATTTTGAAACCACGTTTTAACCTGTGCATGGAGAGACATAGATAGAGATACACTTTCTTCGCCAAAATTCCTGACGCTGATAAGCTGATACTAACCTGTCGGTCACTAAGCTTGAGCTGAATCGCTAGATTACGACGATCTTCCGGTGAGAGGTATTTGTGGTTGGAGAATCGCTTCTCCAAACTTTGCGTCTGCTGGGGCGTAAAGCGAACCTGGCCACCCTTGCGCTTGGAACCGCAGGTTGGCAGCAGGTAACTGTATGGATGTGGATAGAACGGCCACATACGCGGGGAAGCTGCAAATGAATAGAAAACATGAAGCAACATAAGTAGGAGAATAGTCGGTGGGGGATTCTTGTTTGTATAATATTATTCGTCCTTTATATCTAGGGAATTGAGCTGGTCCCGAAAAACTTCACAAGCGAGCAATGTTTGATTCTTGCTTCTATTTCTATTCTATTTCCTCGCAAAGATCGAATAAAAATGGGAACAAATGCGGAACCATTTCCTGCTCCGAATACGTAACGAAGTGTAGAAGTGCCCAAGTCCCATGGACAAGAACAAATGCACCACCCGCCCCGAAATTTCAAAGTGTGCCTTAGGCGGTGCGTTGTTCTTATGTGTTGTGCTATTTATCTTTTCCATCGATCCCGTCCACCGGGGTGCCGGAAGCGGAAGCTTGATTTAATTTGTATCAATTATCCCAGAATGTGGCCATTGTCATTGTGTGGTAAGGATTTTTCTATTCCCTGGAGCATCTTCATGCCGACGAACTCTTGACCGCCCCACTGTAAACCAACGCACAGTGGTATGCGTGATGTTAGCCTACTATGTGCCTTCGTTTTGTTTGCTTTGCCAGGCTGCTCGATAAACACGGTTTCAGTCGCTAGAGCTCTAGGTGTCTATGCCTGCCTGGGATTAACGAGAAAGACCCGACCCGGCTCGAAAAACGGGCAGCGATCGGTTATTGCGGCGTGTTTGCCCTATGGCAACAAAATCACAGTTCATTTAGGGTGCAATTTTCGCTAATCGAGTGAAACGACCAAGTCATAAAAACAGGTCGCAGGGTACAGGCAAAAAAGGAAGGGGAAAACGGTGAGGTAGCCCCACAAACGGTTAGGTGATATCGCGAATTCAGGCTGAGGGGAATGGTATATGAGTATAGTACACATTGTGATACTGACAACTGTTATCTATCGGTCTAAGTCTTTAACGGAAGAGTGTTTCACCGATGGACGGGGGTTTGCACGAGACAATGATACGCCGATTGATTTCCCTTTTCAGCGTGACAGGAGTCGCGTGCAAAGAACTCGTTTAATTTTGATGCGAACGAATCGTTTGATGAAATATATTTTGGAGTTGTTGGTGTCTCCAACAAGGCTGAGCTTTCAGAAAAAAAACAATTCTTATTAGTAAAGTGTACGCTGCTCAATGCCACACACATTTCACACATTTCAGGGACCGATTACGATCAAGGTGAATGAAATGTCAGATTGATAATCGTATGTCAATCAGTGCGAGCGATTAGGACCCTAATCGGTGTCATTCGGGAACATCGGCCACTTCACACGTGTGATGTTGTCTTCCTTCCATAATAGTGCCGCTAGTTCCAGACCCCACCCGAAAGCGTTCTGAGCAAAGGCAAATCCCTAATCCCTGATAGCGCAGGATGACAAGGTTCGTGCAGAGTCGCTCACAGTTGGTAGATAAACGTCAACCACAAATAACCCCCCAATGTCGTGATTTTGCTGATGAGCAGTCGGTGGGACATTTGTGAGGAAATAACATGATTAGATTTACACGCGATTGGGTAACGGCTCACTTTCTGCAGGAGCGACGAGTCGCTCGATAGTTTGTCCTTCCTCGTCACCGGTTCACGATGTGGCCCGTAAGTGTAAGGGAGCGTAATTAGAATGTAATCATTCGGTCGGAACTTTCTTGTAACCCTTTATTTGCTATTCGGATGACAGAGGCGTCTGTCTGTCCGTATCAGTTGAGAAGGGTTTATCAGCGATTGGAATCATTATTTTGGATACATCGAGTCGGATCGATGACATCGGCAGAAAGGTTGGTGATAATTTCCATCGAATCGAGGGTATCACGAGCGATGATGGGTGTCGAACGAGGCACGAATGGCACAGTTCCAGTAAATCGTGTCTCCAGTCCCCCATCCAGGTGGAGGATTGAAGAGCAAGAGCGATATGTAACCTATGATAAGATGAACAGCACTTAATCCTTCGCGTCTATTGGCGGCTCCACTGTTCTGAGTACCCTTTTCGAGCACGCAACAAAACGCCGTCTATCTACGCAATCGTCTGGAGCGCCGGCCACAACCCGTGCGGGGTGGCGACCATTGGCCCAATCACGAGAATGACTGCAACCCTGCTCTAGCCCTATGTTCCAGAACAAGCCCACATATATCCAACAAATAAAAAGCTTTAGACATTGTTTGAGCTAGGGATTTGAATGTGGCGCCAGGGAGCCTTTATTTAATTTAAGTTTTGATGATAGCGTTTTTGGGTTTGCGCTCATAAAAAAGTGCAGACGATCGGTGTTCAATCACTTCTTCGCAGCGGCATAGGACTTTTTTTTATATCGCGTACCAACCCCGTCCGCGATCAAATAGGCTGACGAACTGCGTGGCGTCTGCATGGCAGCAGCGCATCAGACGTGCGTTTGTTTGCATATGCATTTGCTTACACGGTTGTAATACAACCGGCCGACCGACCGACGGCTGTAATCGGTACACTCGTGATCGTACACAATTGTAGATCGATCGAACTTGGAGGCTAGTGTGCGTTTGTGTACCGAACATACACACACACGCGCGTGATAGGTGCTAGGGAATTCGGGGCTAATCTATTCCCCGATGGTGTAATCTTTTTATGGTTTACCAAATGTTTATCTGGTGCTTAATTTGACTACTTGCCCGAGGGGCGACCGTGATGCCGCCGCAGAACTCTGCTCCCGGTGTGAACGTTTAAAGAAACTCTTATTATGTGGCACTAAAACCGTCCTCTGTTTTGCTATCTCTAGAAATTTAATTATTCCAAACATAAGAGATCCTGCTTAACCATAAGTTGAGACATTATTGTTTATGGATGGACGATCCAGAGGGACAGTACGTTTCTTTCACTCATGCATCCGGCCTCCAATGTCATAAGCATGTAGTTTCCTCCATTTTCTGGACAAAAACGCACCAATTTTCCTTTATTTATAGGATTTTTATCCTTCCATTTAGTTTCTCTCACTTTCACTACCAAACGATAGAAATGACACACGGAAGTAACCCATCCAGGTCCCCGTCATAAAAGCATCAATCTCAGGCCTTAGCTCCTGGAACCGGCTCCAGAATTGCCTGCATGTGGTCCGCGCCACCGCTGAACCGTCACCGTCGTGCCTTATCAAAGCAATGGCCCAAACGTGCAAATAACAACAACCCCATTTGTGTGGCCCACAAAAAAATATTAACCAAACGCAAAACCCGTACCGTACCCGATAGCCGTAAATCAATTGGCAGCTTGATAAGTCGGCGTAACGGTGCGGCCATTAATAAATCTTGCAGGTGAAAGATTACTCGTTCGATGCCTCGTTGGGCGGCTTCTTTCATGTTGCGCTTACACAGCAGTACACAGTGAATACGGCACCCAATTGCCCCTAGTTCTGAAGGTGCCGAGCATGGAGATTAACCAGCAAGCGGAGGTCACGCAACGAGGTGCGCTTGCAGCTTTCTCACAACTATACCAAGCACTAGCACTACTAGAATGGCAACTAAAGCGTCCGCGAATGGCGTGGCGTCAAAAAGTGTCCCGATGGGACGCGATGTTGTTGTCGTTTCATCAAGCCCTTTTGATAAGCGCGGGAAGGAATGAGGTATTATCAATGCTTTGATCGGTGGTTTTACAACCCTGCTTAACACTTCCTATACCAGTACATGCGGTAGCTTATTGCTTTGATTACGCAAATATAGCTAAAAATAATAATTACACATCTTCGATACCCTGATTAGAGGAATCGGTGCAATCATGCCTTTGAATCACGTTTGACACCGCAATCAATTCGCACCAACACCAGTCATTTCGTACGGTGGCACTCGACCAAGGGATTTAATGGTATTGCCATAAAAGGAAAACTAAACGCTTGTTCACCTTCTTACCTTTATGTAGTACTGACGCATAATGCTCCAGGTACGCGGCATTGAGTGGATTAAACGCGGGCATACCGAACTGCAGCGGGATCGGTATAACGTTTTTAGAAAAGTCCAACAGCCCAGGATACATGGCGGTTGGTTTTTTGGGCGATTCCGAACGAACCGAACCTCCGTTGCTACCGGAACTGATGGCCGTCAGCGGTGACGCAAGCCCGTGCGGTGAACCCGGCGGTGTACTGCAATCCGTCGGCACACCATGACTCTGTATTCCACTGCTGTAGCTGCTAGTGGCCGAATGTCCCAACGATAAGGCAGCTGCTGTGTCGTTGGACAAACTGTTTGCCGTACTCGAGCCGGCTATACGACTCGCATGATGATGCTGGTACAACAGATTTTGCTGCTCTACGCGCTGCTGGTGCAGTATGTCATCAATCCGGAAGGACGATTTACGCTTGGACGATCCCATTTTCATTTTCTTTCAAAGGTGCGTTCGGGGTTTCCTTCTATCTCTCGCAATGTTTGCAGTGTTTGGGCACTTGTTTACGTTTAACACATCACACCGAATTTCAACAAAGGGTAATCACCACGCTCACTTGGATCACATTCACGGAACTACAACCAACACACACTAATCACTCACGACCGGCGAAATACGGCTTCAACGAACGGACCGTTGTAATGTTCCTACCTTCCGGCTACCAATCTGTGACTAACGTGTTTTATCAATCCGACGCATTATATACATTAATACTGTTTATTAGAATTCGAATTCGAATTTCGATTTTGGCTGATAACGCGTTTCCCTCCCCACCGATCGGTGGCCGCGACCATCGATAAAAGGCCCGATTTTGGTGTTGGTTTGTGTAGTACGGTAGCTTTCCAGCCCTTTTTTTTTTTGTTTGTTTGCCCTTCCCTTTGGTTGGTTCGATTGGTTCTGCCCTTTATCAAAACCATTTCACATTTCTTCCGATTTCCGTAAAGTTCCCGATACGTTATGGACACAGCTTTGACACTGGTTGGGATGGGTTTGCCAAATAATCTTTTTCGCTGACAGGTAATGCGATAAATGTGATGTAATAATGGTCGCGTTTTTTGACAGTGCCCACCATGCCAATGAAAATCGGTTCTGAAGCAGCATGTTCTTATGCCACGCTTTTCATGATTCAGCTATATTTAATTTTCAGTTCATATTTGAAAATCATTTACCACTAACATTTTGCAACACATTCGTGTCGATCACACGGCGGAGAAAAAAAACACAAATAGAAATTCGAACGTTGCTTTGTTTAGAGATAATTTCCTTCGTGCCACGTGCGACAAGTAACCAGATGTGTGCGCTGCCAGTGTTACACGATTGTTCAATCAAAAACGATATTTCTTTCCTTCTTCGCATCGGATGGAAGGTATTATCGAACGGGAACGGGAAGTTTCGGCAGCTTAAGACGCCATTTAATTTAAACATCGATTTCGACGAAATTTCGTACACTGATGTCGCTTGTTTGATTGATCGAATATCGTAACGGAATAAACAAATATTCGAACGAATCTTTTTCAAAGCAGGCATACGGCCTTTGCTTGCTGGTTGGTTTGCTTTCATTGCACTAGTTTCAACTCTAATCGGTAAACATCAGTTGAAGGCAGATGATGTCTTTTTGGGGGAAGCGGTTTTATTTAATCCAGCAAACAAGGTTATCCGTTTGCTGGTGTATCGATAGTGGAAAAATGTGCCCGTGAGTACAGTACACGGTACAATTGTCTGTTACAAAAGCCGGTTTCAATAAACTTTTAGTGTCCCAACGATTTCCATTACTTAATTAATAGCTACATCACCTCGACTATGACAGAGAGGCTTGGGTGATCAAGCCTGATCTTGAAACAATTAATCCTTCGCCGATCATTGATCGTTTTCCATAAAGTATCAGTACGGGCACTGCGATCCTTCCAGCAATGTAATTGAACGTATCGCTACAGAAGACAACAGTAATGATCTGCCAACTTCTTAAACGATCTCGATCTTAAGACAGCGGACAGTCTCCTGTCCGTATTTCACGCCACGGGCGATCCATGCTCGTTGTGCAAACAGAATGTGACACAAAATCAATTAGCATAAGATAAATAAATAAATACACACACACACATTCACATACACATACCCGCAAAATGGTGAGGCCCCCGGCGAAGTCATCACACAACGTGCACGCATCGGGAACAGTTTGGGATCATCGGTTGGGTCGAGTGAGGGAATCCTACCGTTCGGATGTACATGATATGTGAATGTTTTCATTTCGAATGGGTTTTCCCGGGGTCCGGGAGCAAGTCTTTGCAATGCAAGTAGTTGCCTTGCCTTCGAACCTGTCACACTTTCCATATGGGTTCGGTTACGGATCAGTTTCGGTGCGAGAACTCGTTAGCCGTCGGAGGTATCGAAGAGGTGACGCACCATGTGGATGGTGTTTAGCTGTGGGTGAAAAAAGAAAATAAATATAGAAACACCGAAAACTGGTTCACTCCTAACGGGTTTCGTTCCTACAAATGTTCCTTTTCTCTTTCTATTCTAAAAAAAAACGGGTAAAGAATGAACTGATTCATGTTTTTCGTTAAAAATAAAAACATTGCTTTTCACTAAAAAGCGGTCTGCACTGGTTTACCCTGAATATTGTTTAATTATACTCAAGCATTAATATGCTTTCAAAAATTCAATGCAGTGTCCCGCTATTTAGCACAATTTCCGTAAACATATTTCGCTGACCCAAACAGACATGAACGAATTTGAAAAAATATCCATTAGCCCGTCACTGGAAACCGCAGTGTCAATAGCGTTTCGTAATCGATACTGTTAATAGAATAATCGGTAGCCGAAAGCGTTGTGCGGCGTCCAAACGTTGACATATCGAGGGCAAAATCCAACATTTGGTGTTGCGGATTAGTGCGACCAGCTTGGGAACATTAGATAATGGATGGATGAACACCGTCCGATACATTGAAAAGGGAAGGCAAAAGGCTACACATACTGTAATGGATAGATTTAGAATGTTTTTTTAAGGCCTGCACTTTCTCCGAACGTGCATTAAAGAAATAGATAAAAAATATTAAAACGTTGAAGCGTTAAGATCAAGCGTATTCGTCGCGTATAAAGACCACACAGAGAAGGTGCACTTGAGCATATTCTCTAGTGTCGCTACAGACAGTGAAGAGCCTTACGTGCCATTAGCCTGGTGCACCAGCACCAGTGTTTATGGTGCTAGGCAAACAAATCTCGCTTCTGTTAGCTTTGGATGTATCGGATCTGTATCGGATTACCGGCAACATCTGCTTTCCCGTAGTAGCTTAGCCGTAACGATGTATCCTGGTACAGTGCCCGCTAACAGCAACCTCAATGTACTTGGCTGAGGATGTGTAGGAAGTGAATTACCTTCCCCTCAAAACAAACTAATGAAATGAAAGACGTGTAGGAATCCCGTAATCGATTTATAGAATATGAGATAACTTAGTCCGTTATCAATCTAACAGCCCATCTATTAAGTTTTCGATAGTTTACATAGTTTTGTAAAGTAACAAAATCTGAATTGTTAGATTGCTTGTATTTTTCATTAAGCTTTTGGAAACATGTTGTTTAATAACTGCTTCCTATGTATTATTTGTGGTTTAAAAAAAAATCATGTGGTTTTATAATCAGATGAAAATAATCAGTCTTTGTGCAACATGATTTAAATGTAATGTTCTTTTCTAGCTATCTTTGTTTGTTTGCCCACAAATCCTTGAACTCTTTGGTTACATTTTTAATCACAATAATGGTGCAAATAGCTATGAAAGAAATAATCTGCCTCACGAGAGCACCTTGGTAGTTTCTCATGGTATGGCTAACAATCCATGTTAGCCACGCCCACTTTGCTTTAGCAATGGCGTTTCCAAAATGGCTAACACTGCGGAAATAGCTTTGCCGTACACTTCACGCTTTGCGCATACAGTAACACGTAAGCATTACACGAGAATAAAAAAGATAAATATTTTTTTTAGATTGCATTCTTTGTTACACACACTAGTACATCAACCATTCGATTTATCTTCATTTAATAGCAGGATGATTGCAATTTTTGCTCTTTTAGCAACCGCAATTTTTCTTTGTTTGTGTCGTTTGGCAGTGTTTGGCAAATCTAATTAAAATTCGTTAGCGGCCAAAGCCAACAAACAGATTATTGGCTGTACTTGCCGGTAGGATAAGGTGGATTGCAAGATAGCAAAGAAATTGCAACCTTGTACAATTCTACGTTGCCTTCGTAATCGCTATTTCGACTGATGATGTCTTGAAATAATCTTTAGTACATTGAAACAAATAGAATACTTCTCTCCCTACTGATTTCGATGGAATTTATAGCTTTTATTTCCTTACCTCACCTTGCAATAGCTAGTAAACAGGTTACCTAAACATCTTATTTGCTCCACCTTAGAAAAACATCCTTATCATGTGCAACGGCAACAGCCCGTTAAACCATGGTATAGGTTCCGTTTGGGCATATTTCGTCCGCTTATCGACACGGGCACCGAAATGTGACCGGTCCCAATCCCCGAGCAATCCCTTACCCGGATTAGGCGTAAAAAAAGACATCTAGTGAATAGATAGACCCACACCATGATACACTTCGCCGAGCGATAACCGTCAATGCTGGTCGGGATGCACGGGCTGTATTTGACAATATACACCGTGTACGCTCGATTAAAAACTCACGCGCCCTTGGTCCCACCCTCTCCCTCCACTCCGACTTTGACGTGCTAGTGTTCGTTAATGCCTAAACGTATCTATTTATATTGCATATCTTATCGATCGTTCCCTCTCCACCTTCCCCACTACTTGCTGGACTGTCTTCTGCCTGGTACAACGGGGGAGCTTAATCCATCCGAACAGTCCACTCACGGTACAATCCGACACAATTCGTGGTTCGCGTTCGCAACTGTTAATCAGACGCATTAGCACAATCGGCGGTATCGTGATTTCCAGAATCACCCAACATCGAGAAATGATTTGCCACTGAGCTTATCTAGTCCCGATGTCCGCGATCACTAACCACGATGGTCCGTTTCATGTGCCGATGTAAGCGGAGGGAAAACGGTCTTTATCATCCATTGGGTGGTGAAGTTTATCGGCTTTGGATTAGCACTGGCTGGCTAGAGTGTCGGAACTGGGCCGTGTACAATATGCGTGTATGCGAATATACTTCAAATCCCCGTTTATGACGTGCCTATAAATCATTCCCACTGCTCGTCCCTTTGTTATCACATGGAAACAAATAATCCCGGTGTTCTTATTTAAATTTCAATTAAAATCAGATTATCGTTTAAGCACTCTGGTGAAACACCCATAAACACAGTGTACAAATAACGATCGACGCATGTAGCATTTCCTAAATGGAAACCTACTTGAAGTTGGAACGCTGTAAATAATGGAGATGTCATAATGAAGATGCACCCAAATCGTGATGCCTTTCTCCTCAACCACATTAAATACATCTGTGCATTTGTCTCTCACTGCACTGTCAGCGGGGAAGGAAGGACGAATCGAAATAATGTAACGGCTCGAGTACATAACTATCCATTTTCACGTACTGTTTATTTTCGTGACTGGACGAGCTGGATGCTGGCAACCTTTATGTAGCCAACTCGAGAGGGCGGCGATGAGCAGCGAGAATGCGCACAGCAGCTCTTTGCATTATTACGCCGAGACGATGCGGTTAGTGAGGATCTTTTCCATCTTGCATCTTTCAGTTCTATTTTCGCTCGCGTAGAGAAACGGTCGACGCTTTCGATTCGATTGGTACGGTACTTGTGGCGATTGTTCTGGGTAGGAAGCAATAGCATGAGCAGTGCGTCCGGTAGTGGTAGAATCACCAATAACAACAGGACATGCGGAGGACCGACTAGCACTGGTGGGATGATCGGTGTTGGGTCGAATTTTCGAGTACCGAAATGTGCACGGTGTCGAAATCATGGTGTCATCTCGGGATTGCGGGGACACAAAAAGCTATGCTCGTACCGGAATTGCCGGTGTGCCAAGTGTGAACTAATTCTTTCCCGACAAAAGATTATGGCTGCACAGGTGGGTTGACAGTGGAACTGAGAAAGACTTGGTAGTGACTAAGTGAGATGAATGTGCTCAGTTAGTTAAATAGTTGAATATTTATAATGCGTTTTTTCTGTAATTGATTCGCGGATATATATCTACATGTATGTTCTTCTTGGAATAAACGGCCTAAGTACGGCCATGCCGCCGGTCTTGTACAGGCCTACTAAACAAGACTATTTATGATTTAATTCTTTAAAAATTCAAATTTGAAAATGGACAAGAAGCTTTGTGTGATTCTTTGTAGTTAAACAATGTTAACTAAGTTTGAACAGAATATTACACTCTCCCTTCGTCCATTTGAAGGAAATGAATGTGATAGCGCTAAATTAAACATCAATGTTGTTTTCGGTACTTTACTATATATGTCGATTTACAAGCACAACACCCTGTTTGTTACCGGCCGTTAAAAGTAGTTTGATGAAAAACAATAATTAAGCAGTATTTTACCAATTCAATCAACTTCAGGTTGCACTAAAACGACAGCAAGCTGTTGAAGACGCAATTGCATTACGATTAGCTTCTACAGAGACGGGCACACAGCTGGAAGCGCTACCACCAGGCAAAATTTACGGTATGACCGTCACGGAACCATGTCCTTCACCATCACCCTCTTCCTCAACGGCCTCCGTTGATGTTATCTCTTCAACATCGTCGGACGGTATTGGAGCATTCGATACACCCGAAGATGTGCGGCTGGGAAGACCGAAAGGTACCGTTTCTGCATTCAACATATTTAGCAAAATAGTGTTTTAATCAATTTTAATGTTACTGGTCCACAAAGGTACTGGAAATGTGAGCGTGTCGCAAAACGCACTGGACATGCTTACTAAGCTATTTCCACATCGCAAACGTTCTGTGCTGGAGCTCATCTTGAAACGATGTGATTCGGACCTGCTTAAAGCAATCGAACAGTGTAGCCAGACGCAAAACATCAGCGCCTTTAAGCCGCCGACTCCAACAGCAGCTCCCTCAGCAGCAGCGGCGACATCAGCTCCAAGCACTATCACTGCGATGGTATGTGGCGTTAAACTGTTGCTGAACCAAAATCGCTCAGAAAACTATTCAAGCAGTTTCTTAAACACTTTCAGACACAATCACCGATTAGTCCGAGCGGCTACTCTCCATTCATTGCGTATCCAAAGTGGTTACTACCAATGTCCATACCGGTGTCCTTCAGCCACATTGCACCCAACTTGGCACCGCGGTGCACTCTTCCCAATTGCGTGATGTGTGTCCATCATCCGCTGTAGCGTTACTCGTTTTTATTCTAATGGTTCGATTATACGTAAGCTTTGCATTTGACATTGTGAAATAAAAATACCAAAGATTGTCATTAAATTTGGGCTTGTGTCGAATCCAATGATGACTACATATTGGTGAAGTGATCAGATCTACCAGTACTACTATTTAAGTTCTTTCAAAACATTCAAAACTCAACATTCAAAAGGAAAGAGAGAGCTTTCAAACGATGAAAGCTCAGCTAAAAGCTACCTACCAACAGATGGCGCACTCAACTTTTTTTTTATTTTGCTCGATAAGCAAATTCGAGCAGTTCGCGAGCTCGGTCAAGAACTGAAAAAACCTCGAGACTCATACCAAAAATGCATTTGCTTGTTGGGTTTTAGCTCTCGTTTGCGGGTCAGAGCTCGTTGCACTCACGGAATGGAATCGATTCCTATGGAGAAGAATTAGACACCTAGTCGATCTCTGAATGAAATCTTGTGACCAATCACAAGGCAATAAAAAGTTCAAGGTCGTTCCAGGATTGCTTGGGAATTCATGTTGCTTTGATGAAAGAAAATTTGAACCCATTGTTTTTTTCTCAGACAATTCGAAATACATGACTTACTTTTCTATATTGCTATATTCGTGTGAATACCACAATGTTTTCCCTCATTTTGTCTATTTTGGTGTCTTAAAATATCAAACCATGTTTGGGATGCAACATCCTTACAAAACTGTAGCAAAAACTATGGTTAAGTTAACTGTACACTGTTCGACTTAATATCGAAAAATGCTACCTTTTAACTGTTTCGTATCGCTATCGGGAATAGTATTAGCAAGTTATATTCTGCTTTCATTCTATCAAAATAATATCCAGTTAGCTTACAACGACAAAAACAACAAAAATTGTCGAATGGTTTTTAACAACAAATCAAGTCTACATCAAGGGAATATTGATTTGTAATCTGAAAACAATACAAATCATATAATGAATGGCATTGTATGAATAACTGTCCGTAGGAATCGTGAAAAATAAACAATAATCCTCAAATATCACAAAAGATAAAATAAGATATTTTTTTTCTTCAAAAACTACCACAGTGCGGTATGGTTCGAACCATATTCGAAATCCGCCACTTCGGTCATCTTCGGCTGGTGTGTTTACATTGAACGAGTTCAGTGCTAGAAAGCGACGCCAAGCGACGCCACCGAAAAATCGGCCATTTTCAAAAAGTCGTGCTTGCGAACGGACGCAGTTTCGTGCATGTGAGAGACAGTTTTTACAGACTTGGTGTGTCGGTTATTCCTCAGAAGCGGTTCAGTTGTTCGCAAGCGTCTCTCGCTTTATCAAGTATTTCTCGGATAGTAATTCGTACAAAAACACTCTTTTATCACAATGACGGATGTTTCGGCTAAAACGTAAGTTAACTGGTTGGTTTTACGTGTGATTTCGGTTGCGCGCAGTGTGCCTGTAGTTAGCAAGTTTGTGGTGCGTGATGAGCGCGCTTTCCAGAGAGTTGGTGCTAAATCGCGGGTGTGTGTGTTGAGACTGAACGATGGGTTGGGGGAGTTCTTAGCTTCTTTTTCACACATACACGAGTGCAAAGCATCATCATCATCATCCATGCCCTAACCACAAATTCAAACCTAGCGGGGCTGCTCGCGCTCTCTTCGTGTTGGTGTTTGTGTGTGTATGTGTGCGTGTTGTGTGGGATCCGCTAACGGACAATTTGTTTTCTCTCCCGGCAGTGAAAAGACCCCGGTCACCACCTCCGAGAAAGAGGTAGAGTCGGACGAGGCGACGCCACAAGTAGCGCCAGCCGATGCGACAGAGGAATCTGCTACCACCGAAAAAACTGCCGTTGAAACCGAAGCTGCTGCCACCGACGCCGCGGAAGTAGCGGAGAAGAACGGAGAAGAAGAGCCGGCTAAAGCGACAGATAAAGACAACGGTGTCGCTACGGAGGAGGAAGCCGCCACCACCACCGAGGCCGAACCGAAAGAATCCTCCAACGAGGAAGGTGAGGAGAGCAAGGAGGACGGTGCTGCTGACAAGGCGGCCGAGGCCACCAAGAGGAAAGCCACCGAAGTGGTGAAGGCTGACGGTGCGGCGGTCGTCGAGGTTGACGGTGCCGAGCATACGACGCCCGAGAAGAAGGCCAAACTAGACGACAGCAGCGACGCCAAAGCTGCCGAGGAAGTTTCCACTTAGAACCGTAATACAACTTAACTTTATATTATAATCATCGTAAAAATGTCTCGATACAAACCTTCATACATTCAATAAACTATTCTTTTCTGGAGTAACTAAACAAACACACCCATACATACGCGTGTTGGCTCTTATTGTTTTCCGAGTGTGTGGTTGTGATGTAGTAGTATTAGTGGTGATGGTGAACCTTTTTTGCGCCAAATGAAAAGATGCCGCGTTCTTCTGCTCGGCTTTTCGTGGGTGAAAAATTAGCTACAAAGAAGAAAGCGCAGGAAGGAAGATGCCTGAAGTATCGTTTTTCGTGTGTTTGCTTCAAAACAAGGAAAGGGCGCTACTTTTTCGCTTGTACTCTCTGGTTTGTTCACGCTTCATACAACAATGTGTCGTTAAAAATATGATGCTACGCGCGTTGTAGGAAGCAAAGGGAAGAAAAAAAAACATTCACTATTCCAAGTAAGCTGGTATCATCGCAGCAGGCAGCAATAGGTGGTGCATTAGTAGTGGCGCTTATGGCAACGAAGCGAAGCGAACGTAGAAGAAAAAAACCGGAGGGAAAAAAGCGTCGCCTGCTTTCTCGTCCCAAGCCCAGCGCTTCTCGTTGTTACCCTTCCCACTCTGTACCTCACGCATGCAAAAGAATAAATGAAGCCGAAAGCGAAACAGGGGTGAAAAGAAAGAATGAAATTGAAAAAAGGAAAAAACAGACACCGGCCGGGACAGAGAGGAAACAAGGAACAAAGAAATAATGCGCGGTTTACCGGTAGGCAAGGGCAGATGTTACCGTAACTGGGACCCCGGATGATGAAGGTGTTGTCGAGTGTAGTACTGATGTCTCGGAAGGGAATACCATCATCATCATCATCATGCTCTCTTCGATATGTGTACGTACGTTCGGTACTGAACGCGCCATTTGCAGGAAGTTAGTTTTCTGTTGAAGAAATTAAAATCATCCAAGAAAGCGTTGAGGAGGAGATTCGATTTAAACGAATGGGCGCCCTCTATGGGAAGGGGATTTCACCCAGCATCCCTCGTTTTCGAACGCAATACCCAATCAATCTCATTTTCACAACATCCTTCAAATTTCAGAGAAAAAATACTTCCACCACACTATGTGGTGCGCAGTTATCAAAAAAGTATAATCCAGCTCTCTTATACTGTCCGTAGACTTCTTAACTATTCAAGGAACATCAATACATTGTCAATAGTAAACCAACTATTGAACAAAAAAGCGATATAAAAACATTCCTAAGGGCGCGAAAAAGTTTTCAGTTTTACAAAGTGGTGCTCCGGCGCGGCACCACCGCAACACGCTACAGTGCTTGTGTGCGTGTGATATGCGGGTGCGTATGAAAGTGTGAGTGTGTGTTTCAAAGAACGGGCATTCATGGTAAGGGGGGAGAAATATTGGTTTGGTTCTGTTTCCGCGCATTTTTATTTGCCGCTTCACTTTTGCACCCACCAATCCCGGTGTGCTCGATTGGCCCCAACACCCCGAGAATGTTGTGGATGAATGCCAATCCATTCCAATTGAAACCCATTTTCTCTCTTCAGCGCCTTTTAACGCAAAAGTGTGTGTCCGCTTTTGAGTCGCAGAATTCATCGGATAAAAGGTTTTTGATTTCATCGCCTTCAAGTGGCACAGCTCGCATGAAATATACACGCACGCCACCGTCAGCCACTCACTTCCGAAGGGGGTGTCCGGTTGTAATTAGCAATTTTTGGCGGTATGTGTATGAGTTTGTGCTGTGAGGTGAACGAGCTCCGGGATGTTCGAAAAAGGAACACCCGGATACCGTTTGGTATCTGCGTCTCGCACCGACCGGTGTGCTCTATCCCTTCACTCCCTTCAACAAACGAGTGGTGTGTAGGGCGGGCGAGGGTGTAAGGGGTGGCGTTCGGTCATTTTCAAGGATTATGAATGGCCTTGAAATATAGTGCGGGACATGCAGGGCAGGAGATGTGCTCTGCTCCAGAGACCGAGGATCGCATCTTCTCAGCATGCTCTTCTTGCAGGGGTACTCATACTACAGTAGGAACGCATCACGAACATTAGCAGGCGAAGCGTTACCACATAGATAAGTATTTGCTGTAAGTTAATTATCTTTTCGTGCGCAACGTGTGATATTTTGCTTAACTAACAACGAATCGTGTCATATAGAACGGATGCTTAGCGCGCGCTAGCAAAGCGTGCTTCATTGCTTGATGTCATCTCAAAACCCCTGTAAAGGCAGTGGAGAGAGTACCGCGTGTGCATGCTCTATCGCTCTCTTTCTCTCTCGCGTTTGCACTGAATACTTTGCGGTGGAGGAGAAAACCGATCGAATCGTAGTAATGAGCTGTCGGCGAAAAAGACCGGCAAGCGAGAAAAGAAGAATACAACTCGGAATACTCGATACGCACACAAGTGCAAACAGGAGCGCAATCGCACACATACGGAGCCGTACGCACGCAACGGTAATAGCGTCCGTGTACGAATACATTTGCGGTATGATCTGACAAAGCTTTCGCCGAACAGGAAGGATATTTTCAAGTGATCTTTTTTTTCGGAATCGTATCCCTTCCCTTCATCATGCTGCCTGCTTGCCTGCCTGCCTGCTGTAGGTCAAAGGCGTCATGCAGCTGTCCCTTCGACAGCTGCAATAAATATGTTGTTTTCGGAAAGTACATGAGCCCGGGTTTTTATTTAGGGCGGTAAAGTTAATGTTTTCCGAACAGAGCTGTTCTATCAGACAATGCTTAAAATATCCGTGCATCGATTGGTTTGCAAGTTGCGGCAACTGGAGGTGAAGATGTTGGTGCAATTAAGAACAAAATCCTTTACACATCTGTGCAAATACCATGCCGAAGCTACTTGTAGCATCCAATCCTATACGACGCTCATTTGCAACCATTTCATCGAGTCTGGAACCACATTTCCCTGAAATTTAAAATGTTCCCATTACGGATATTCCCCCTTCTTCTTTTGCACGAAATGATAGTAGGTAGCGCGACACGGTTGTGCTCTCCGCTATTGCTTGTTGTACTTATCACCATTTTCCGCACCCGCTTTCATATCTCCAAAGAACAGGCAATTTGTTCAGCGGCGCCCACTATCGGGAACATCGCGCAAGATAGCTGCGGCCGCGAGACTCGCACGCGAATTGCTAAGCAAACAGAATCGATAGCATATAGACGCGCGTATTCTATCTTTTCTGTTAGTTTGCAGCGAGTATCGGGTCGACTGTGATACGTCACCGATCGCATTTGGTGGGTCTAATTTAGTATTGAGCAATGTTGGCAACGAGCTGGTCCGTAAATGAATCTTCTTGCTCCTACTCTACTCTAAAGCACTACCATATTTGGCTTTTATAGGGTTATGCAACTCAATAGGATGCATTCTAGAAGGTTGGAAATATCGGTCAAATCATCAAATTCCCTGCTGGAATTGAATATCTGTCTGAAAAAGGACGAAAATATAATTTTTAGATACCTTTGGAAACTTTCCAATTGGAATTGTTTTCGTTTTGAAATATTTCATAGTGATCCATCTGTTAGTCGACGTTGAGTTAAATAATAAGTTTATCACATAAATGAGGATGTAAAAACTGTATTTTTCTCATCAAAAGCTGTCAATAATTAATTGTAAAATCTAAGATGAATCTAAGTAGAAGGTAAATAAATATTAGATAAGATGCAAAGAAAAAAACAAGTGAATAAAATTAATTGAAATATTTCAGCTGCTTACGAAAGTACAGTCGGTTTCCGAGTTATACGGTAAAACATTCACTGTGTCAAATACAGAAATTATCGACCCCCGAAACATTAGTAACACAAAATTTTCATATTTTGATGGTTTTAACATTTCTTGTGTGTCAAATCAGAAAGATTTGAGCGGAACAGAACACTGCCAAACTTTAAAATCCGCGTAACTCGAGAACAAACTGTACACATTTCAACGCTATATTAACATTTTGTACGCTTGATTTTTGGTATGTTACTAGTACAACGGTTGGTGTACAAAATATAAATTTCAACAACTTACGGTGCCAATAATCCTCTTGATTGGATGAGCCTCGTTGCGCCAATTTGCTTTGACATGACAATTAATGTCAAAATGCGTCCACCGGGAATTGAGGTGAACAGCGTCAGCCTGCCCGAACTGCGTGTTCGCGTCGGGAGAAGCCATTGAAACGGACAGATTTTCATTGAATGCATGCTTGTGTGTGCGTGCTTGAATGGGTGCGAGCGTGACAGCGACTGACCAAACGGCATCAGCAAGGGATAGCACGAGAATCATTTGTATTACACATTCGTCTCCCCAAAAATATGCTTCTGTTTTCCTTCGCTGGACGGTTCGCTTTGGTTCAAAATAGTGAAAAATTATACGTGCATATCCTGCCGGAACGGTTCGCGATGTGTCCGGGGTTGTTGTGTAGTCAATAGTGCAGCAGTTGCGAACGTTACGGATCGTCACCTTGCTAGTGTAGAACGAACACGTCCTGTGAATGTCCCCGTCTCTTTGGTCGGTCTCGGTCGTCGGCAGGCCGTGTGTAGCAAACCTATGAACGCTTGCCATTTTTGATGCTATACACAAGCGCTACGAGCTAGACCGCAATACAAAGAGGGTGTTTGCAGCCGCTTGTGTAGTGGAAAACCACGAAAATTTCTCACACCGTGTCGATTAGCAGTTAAAGTAACACCATGAAAGTAACGCAAGGCGACGGCATCTTTGTCGGCGTGAATCTTTCTTCTTGAAAACTCACCCTTCTCCAAGGGCCGCCGTCGTAACACCTCCCCTACCATCAATCCGTATTACAGTCGTAGAATGACAGTGCGGTAGTGGGTGCAGGGTGAATGCAGGTTGTAGGCGAAAAAAAAGAAAACAATAATAACATTTCATCAAACAAAAATGGCCGGAGCACAGATCACTTGCGAAAATGATCCGAATTTCGGAATCATTCTATCGTTTATGGAGCAGTTCGGAGCGTTCCTTGACATTGGCACACTGCATATAGCCCAGCTGAAATCGATGCTGGAAAGCAGCGAAGCGGGTGAGTTGTTGGGGCATTGCGAGGCACCATCCCGAGTGGGTAATGATTTTGCAATCTCGTTTTTCATACGTTTTTTCCCCATTTTTTACAGTTCCTCAAGCGTTGATCGATCTGCATATCAAGCTGATGCGAAAGATAAACAAAAAAGTTCCTGCCGCTCGGTGGGAGCTCGCGCTGGCCAAGTTTGCCCACTCGTACTCCCACCAGGACGCATGGGAAATTGAACGGTTCGGGTATAAGACGGCCA
The DNA here is from genome assembly GCA_000349165.1 of Anopheles christyi. NCBI lineage: Eukaryota > Metazoa > Arthropoda > Insecta > Diptera > Culicidae > Anopheles > Anopheles christyi. The sequence goes on along the minus strand of KB681757.1, from coordinate 18,424 downwards.
ATCTTGCAGTCAAGTTGCGGGTGCTGAAGGTAAAGGGAAGGTCGCTTATGTTTATCATCCATCTGTGCTAATGAAATTGTCCTATGTGTTTGTGTTTCAGGAATTGCTGGAAGGACAGTTCGATTTAAACACCAAGTTTAAAACCCAAATCAATACAACGGCTGCCGTTGATTTGCGACTGGATCCACTGGGGCGAGACCGGCAAGGTAACTGCTACTGGTACTTCATGGACGAAAGTGCCAATCTACAGATCTATCAATCCGATCCCGAAATGGAAACCTGGACATTGGTAGCGAGGTAAAAGAGGAATTCTGTTCTCCTTCCTTGGACGACAGCAATCTAATATCGTTGTTCAATTGTGTCACTGATGTGCTAATTTTGTTTTAAAATTTTAGTAATCGGGACCAGTTTGTCAATATGATTGAAATGTTGAAGGACAATCGACCGATAGAGCCACTGTTGCCAGTAAACGCAGGGGAAGAGGAGGAAGACAGTGGCGGCAGTATGAGTGAATCGGAAGCAATGAAGTTGGACAATTCGATCCCGGCACCGACGGATGTACCGCCGAGTTTAATTATATCCCGTCGAACATACAAGACTCCCGATCAGCTCGATGCAACGGCAACAGTTGATGAGGATGAAAAGGAATCGCTGAAACCAGAAGAAACCGCCACCTCCACCACCTCAGCTGATGCGCCAGTTCCGACAGTGGAAGAGGTCACACCAAACCAACCGGAAGCAAGCGATGAGCGAAAGGAAGAAATCGTTCCCTTGCCCCAAACGGCTTCAGAGTTGAAGACTGAATCTGTCGAAAAGGAGAAGGATACGGTGGAAGAAGAAAACGATGAACCGATGGCCGAAGAAGGCATGAAATGTGAACCAGAATCGGGAACCGCTGCAGTTGAAGAAAAAATGGAAGTTGACGAGGAAGTTCCGTCGGTTGTTGAACAAAAAGTTGAACACACTGACAAAGAAAAGGATAAAGACGCAGCTAAAGTAGAACAGAATGAATCTGAAAAGAATGCCGATGAGAAGGAACAGGTGACACCAGATTCGAAACAGTCTGATACAGGTGTTCCGAAAGCGGAAGAAACTGCGGCAAACGTGTTAACAAACACGGAAGAATCTCGCTCCGAGAGCGACGAGCAGGCGAAGGAGGCCGAAGAGGTAGCCGAAAGTGGCACACACGTGCCAGAAGAAACGGGTAAGACGGTGGAGAGCGAGGATGGTAGCGTTAGTGAGTCGATTGAAGATCCTCCAGTGGTGGTAAAAGGTGAGGGCAGTGGCGCCGAATGTAACAGTGCGATTGAGCCGATATTTAGTGAAGCCATCGAGGAACCGGTAATGTTTTTCTTTGGTCTGGGTGCCGGTGCAGAAAACGATATGGGTAATACGAAGAAAATTGAAGCGGCCGCTGTTCCGGAATCGAATGCTGCCGCCAATGCCAAGAAGGGTCCCGAGGGTGAACGTGATTGTAGCACAATAGAGTCACCGAAGCCCGGCAATGGTGAAACGAAGTCAATTGACGAAGAAGTTGACTTATCGAGGAAGGTATCATCTACCAAAGAGAAGGAAGATATGGCAGAGCAGCAGGAGCACAGTCAGACAAGCGACCGAGATGGTAATGGAGCAGAGGGAGAGAAAACGGCAGCAGCGGACACTATGTCCAGCAAGAAGAGTCCAGCCGAGAAAGCTACCCGTGCAAAGCGAAATGACAAATCGGGAGCTGCTGCCAATGAGTCGGCAGTGGCGCAGGGCGAAAAGCCATCAGAAAAGAGACGTGGCTCGAGAAAAAGCAATACGCCTAAAAAGGCATTCGATGCGTCTGTGACGGCAGCGACGCTACAGCTGATGGAAGGTGATGAAGAGGAGACAAGCAAGGACGGTACGATCAAAGAGGAAAACGTTGCCGAGCAGGAAGGTGGAAATAGTGCAAAAAATGGTGATCATACCGTGGTATCATCCCCCTCGGATGAAAGACTTAAAAAAGAACTGAAAAAAGAATCTGTAGAGCTGGAGAGCAAAGAAGCTGAACATAAAGAGGTGTGTATGGCGGAATTGCATGACAAAAAGGGAACGAAAGGTATCCCAAAGGACTTAGTTAAAACCGAACCATTAAAGGAAGAGGATGAGGGGAAAAAGGAAGTTGAGGAACCAGACGAGGTAGCGTCTAACGATGCTCCAAAAGTTAAACTAAGTAAAGATGAAGATATTGAAGCAAGCGAGAAATCAACCGACGTGAAGGATGAAGAACCTGAAGCTACTCAGCCCCCGGAAGATGATAGTACTCCGAAACGTAAGCGTCGTCATCGGAATGGTTTGGGTGAGTGCTTTTCTCTTGGTTGTTTTTTAGGAGCTCCTGCTAATGTGTATGTTAATACTATTCTTACATTATTACAGTCGATGGGCTCGATATTTCGATGGTGCTTGATCCCGGCTCGGATGGGGGAACGGTACGGCAATCGCGCCGTATTGCGATGCAGAAGATAAAGGAGGAAACGAACCGGCGCGAAATAGAAGATCAAATGCTTAAAAAGATGAAAGCGGATGCAGTTAAAAAGAAGAAAGATCTGGGCATGAAGATTTCTGACGATGACTATCGGGCCGACCGTACTTCGCCCGACCACTCTTCCGACAGCAGCTCGGACGATGGTGTCGGTGCAGATGGACGTAGGAGAAAGAAGAAGAAGAAGAAGAAAAAGGGCAGTCTACATCAACAGGCACAGCAGCTGCAGCAGTTGAGCAAGAAGCAATCGACGTGGAACAGTGCGTCACCATCGGAAAGCAGCTCGGAAACGGAGGCTGAAGATTATTTTGCCGAGCCGTACCACTCGGAGGAAGACGTACGTCGGAACCATGTGTTAAAGTCGGACCACGAGTTTTCACCCGAATCGGACCTCGAGACGGAAGCGCCAGCACAGCCACTGAAGCGAGCGCGAACAGCCCGCAAAGCGAGGCGCACACGGGATGAAGCAGAAGCGGCGGAGGAAGAAGAAGAAGATGAGGACGATGGTGCAGAGGATCACGCGTGTCAGGAGTGCAAGAAGACGGACCAGCCCGAATGGATACTGCTGTGCGATTCGTGTGATAAGGGTTACCACTGTGCGTGCCTGAAACCGGTGCTTTTCACTATTCCCGAGGGTGACTGGTTCTGTCCGGTGTGTCTGCATCGGCAGCTCATAGAGCGATTGCAATCGAAACTGGAGCTGTACGACGCACTGCGTGTAAAGCTGGAAGCAGAAGCTAAGCGACGCCAGGAGGAAGAACAATTCGCTCGTGAAGCCGAGCTGGCCGAACAGGCACTGGCCAATGAGCGCGAAGAGCAGCTTAGAGCGCAGCGACGGGCCCGGCAGCAGCAGCGTTTGCTGGACCGTGCCGACGCGGAGGGGCGAAGAACACGATCCGGGTCAGAAGAGGAGTCGTCCCGAGATCGAAGACGACGAAGGCAGCGCCATCGAGGCAGACGGGCACCGAAAAAACGTTCCCGTTCGCGGTCCGGTGATAGCAGCTCGAACGGGATGGGTAGCAGTGGAAGCAGCGATGGAAGTGGCAGTGGAAGTGATAGCAAGAGCAGCACTGACTCGGATGATATCCCGATCTACAAGCTACGGCGTCGAGCTTCAGCCAAGGTCAGCTACAAGTTCAACGAGTACGATAGCTTGATCGACTCGGCCATTCGGCGGGAGATGCGGGGAATCGAGATGGTGGAAGAGGAAGAGTACGACGAGGACGACGACGAGGGGCATGGTTTTTCCAAGGGCAAGGATATTAGTACGATCATAGAGGCCACTACACGGGAAGAGCAGGCACGCAAGAAAGCACTCCAGAAGGAGAATGAGAGCGATGGCGAAGATCGACGTTTGAATGGAAACGAAGATCAGCAGGACGAGAAGAACGACCCTGTCCCACGGGAAGAGGGCAAGAGCGGCGACGAACAGGGAGAGGATGCAGTAGTCCGGCTGGAGCGTAAAACACCGACCGTTGCCACCAATCGATCAGCCGTCAGCACCGCCGAGAAGAAGCGCAAGAAAAAGAAGAAGAAACTGTGCAAGATCGAGTTTAGTTCGGATGAGGAAGAGGACGACGATTCCGACGAGGATTTCCGTGGGGAAGCGAGTGGGTCCGACGATGACGAGGAGGAAGATGACGATGAAGATGAGGACGATGATAACTCGATGTCGGGTGACAGCGAAAGCTCGTTGGATATGGGCCGCGGTCGCAAAAATCGGTTCCGGAAGCCTAGCAATCGGGCGGCGGTCAAGAAGCGCCGCCGAATCGTCGAAAATTCGGATGATTCGGACGAGGTGGTGGAAGAGATACGGCGTGCAAAGGCGAAAAAGTCCCGTAAAAAGTCCCGGGTGCTCGATGATAGTGATGAAGAGTTGGATTTAGATGACGATGATGACGAGGACAGTGAAGATTATGACAGTGAAGATCTATGCAGCGACACGGAAACGGAAAGCAGTCGTAGCAGCAAAAGCAGTAGCAGCACCAGCAGCAGTAGCGCACCCAGCACTGAAGGTGACTGGCGGCGGAAGAAGAAATCCAAGAGCGGCAAATCGAAACCGAAAGTAGCTTCAACGGCTGGTGGAGGAAAGCATCTCGAACGGCCCAAGAAGACAGAAGCGCGCCCGAAAGCAGCGATCGAATCGAGTGATGACAGTGACGACAGTGATCAGGATGAAGATGGCAAGGGCGGCAAAACCATGCCTGGGCGGAAGAAGTCGAGCAAAAAGACAAGCTCAAGATCCAGTCCCGATGCGGGACGTGGGGGTGAAAAGAAAACGGACCGCAAGACGCGTGGCAAAAAGATACACTACATCGTGGATGAAGACTTTGAAAGTTCGGATGACGGAATTCGGCCGGGAGTGCAACGGCCAGATACTCCACCGGAAGAGCGAGAGCAATTCATCCGCCGCCAGGAGGAGATTAAACGCATGCTGGCCGAAAATAATGCGGCGAAGGCGAAGGAATTGGCCACGTCTAAGATTGACCAGCTGGTGGGCGGTCGGGCAAAGGACCCATCGAAAGATTCGCTCTCCAATGTACCGATGCAGGTGATCGAGAGCGCCCGCATACTGGACATTGACTTCCTGAAGAGCACAAGTGGAAATACGGCGCGCATCTCGACCGTCGATTCGGTGGTCGATTTTGATGACGAGCTGCCGGAAGATTTCGACCCGGACGATGAGATGGATGATGAAGCGCTGGCAAAGATAATGGAAGAGGAAGACTTTGCCCATCATCAGCTTAAGCCAACGACGGGTGGCGCAACGGCTTCACCGGGAGAATTATTACCACCCGTACCGTCCGTTGCCAAGAGTAGTCGTAAATCGATTGATCCGGAAGAGTTCCTAATGCAGCAGCAACAACGAGCGGCAGGACGTCCAATGGATCCCGCTTCCGCAGCACGTAAAGATCAGGCTCCTCCGACATTGCCTTTGCCGGTAAATTTAGCATCCTCATCGGCGATGCCGCATCCTCATCCTCATCCTTCGGTGCAGAGCAGCCCCATCAAGGCCTTACTGAAAGCGACGGGCATACCGACGTCTACCATCATGCCACCGATCGGATCTGCTCCCGGAGGCAGTACGATTTTGGCGAATGCGCTACAAACGTTGCCTCCGCCACCTTTGTTGAAAGACGCACATCCCAGCGGCCGCCCGGAAGTGCTTATGCGCGGAGGACCGCAGCATTCGCTACCTCCCGGTGGTTCTCATTCACATCACAAGCCGGAACTATCGCATCTGATGGTGGGACTGGGTGGCAGTGTCCCATTATCATTGACAAAAGGTGTTCCGTTACCACCGCACCATTCAGGACACCGTTTGCCACCCGGCAGTTTAGCAATGCCGCCGAACATGCTCGGACACGTTCCTCACCCTTCTCACGGTGCGAACCTGGGTATGCACGCGAAACCGATCCCTAGTCCGGGTGGGGTGATCACTAATGCTGGCATTGCCGCTGCCGTCATTTCTGCTGCAAGTATGGGTGCTTCCGGACCACCGAGTATGGCTCAAAATCCTCCACCAGCATCACCGACAGCAGCTGGTCCTGCGCCCAGAATGCCAGTTGGTGCAACGCCTCCGTCGCCTGTGACTAGTTCCGAGCGACGACCGGGTCGACGAAAGAAAATTACACCCTTGCGAGAGGATCTGAAGCGAAAGGGAGCACCGGGAGGAAGTAACGCCACCGATCAACCGTCGGTTCCTACTGCAGCTCATCAGGAGCAGCATCAGAGACCACCGCCCCAGCATCCATCTTTACATCACGGGCATATGGCACGACTACCACCACCACCACCATCATCTACGATGCCTCCTTCATCGACCGCAGGTCCACCAATTGGGCTGAGGCCACCAGTACCGCCGGTTACCACCAGCCATAACTCAAGTAAGTCTAACCTCCAAAGCAAGTTTGTCATGCATCGTCCGCGAGGAACTAACAATATACTTTCTTTTCCATTCCCTTGCAGTTATACAAAACGCAACGGCAATTGCCACTGCAGCTGCAGCCGCTGCAGCAGCTGCTGCGGCACAGGAGCTAGCAATCAAAGTACATTCCCGACCGACCGTGGGTGGCGGTGGCAGTACTGGCGCAGGAATGCACGTGAACGAACCTCCCTTGTCCGTTCCATCATCAGTAGCACATTTGTCGTATTTGTAAGTCAAATTGGAGGGCTTTTAACTTGAACGTTGCATTAATATTGCTCCCCGACTCCTATCCATATTTTAGCAGGTCAGAGAATCCGCTCTTTGCGCATCGTCTCGGTCCCTTGCCAAGCAGTATTCTTTCTTCCGGTAGTAGCAGTCTCCAGCGAATTGCGGCCATTAGTGGTGCGGCTCCATCAACGGTGTTCGGTGATCCGGCGGCATATAATGGCGGTTGGAAACCATCACCCCCAGCCCCGGCGGGTACTAAACCGAAAACATCCGGTGGTCCACCACCACCGCCCGGTATGATGGTGGGTCCACCGACTGTTGGATCGTTGGAACATTACCATGGTGCGTGTAACAGCAAAATTGTCGTACCTTTTCGTTTGCATTTAAAAAATAATCGTTTCTCTCGTTTTCAGATTACAACCCCGGCAATCATCACTACAACCCGTACTACAACATGCTGGATCGAGCCGGCCATCTGAGGCCACCGCCAACGATCGGCGAACTTCATAGAACGAGTAACCTGTCTCCCACCACATTTACCACACTGCAGCCGCTTGAGTTTTCACACGTTCCCAAGCCGGCCAGTGAAAATCATCATCACCAGCTACAACACCATCATCACCATCACAGCGCCACACCATCACCGGCAGCTTCAGCGACAGGTGGGGATGATGGTCCGAGCAGAGACCGGTCACATGGTGCTGGATCAGTTGGTCCACCACCACCGGCCCATGCATCATCGGCCTCCACGACCTCGGTACCGGAAAATCGTCCATCGTCGGTTACCGCAGCACCAGAACCGTCTCCGCCGTCTCCAACGAGCGACTCGGCCGCGTCTGGAGCGGACACGGTTGCTCCGTCGCTGGCGCCACCCTCCGCTAGCGCTAGTACACCCGCCGCCTCGTCGTCTAGTACGAGCACTAGCGTTTTTGGTGAACTAGTGAGCTACTTCAGTTCGCAGCAGGATGATCTAGATTCGTAATCTATTTAATTGACAGCAAACAGAATAACGACACATTTGTGCGCATATTGTAATTTGTAATCTAAATCCCCATCCAAACCACTCTTTCCCATTGCTCCCTTTCCTTCCTTTGAACCTCCCAGAAAATAATGCTTAACTAATAGGCGCACTCCCACCACACCGCCAAAAGAAGGTCATTTTTATTAGATACCCTTTTGATCCATTGTGCTGCAGGTCGTCTCCCCGTTTTACGTTTCATTTAACGTAGCCTTTATTTTAAATCCTTTTGGCCGATGTTTATATACGGTGCGGTGCGGGGGAGATTGCTAGATGCAGATATATTTGTTTAAAATAAGAAATAAAAGATATACTCACAAGACGCAGAACAGAAAGACCTGTCCACATTTAGCGGTGGGCATATAGTTTGTCAAGCAAATGCTAATGAATTAGAGGAATCAATAAGTGACCTGTGTATGTGTGTTGGCTTTATTTTAGTATTTCATCGAGCCTATACTACATTTCATCGAGTACTTTTCGAGAGGCTGTGACCAAGTCTTCACAAAACGGGATCCTTATTCGACGTTGTATCTGCATTTTGCATCCGGGTTGTTTCCGAACGATTTAAGCTTCCGATTGCAGTTTTTGGTGGTTCTACCTCCTCCTTCTTGTAAAATGATTTCATATTTTCTAGCCAAATTTGCAAATTAGCATAAACGGGCCTTATTTCTGGTTGTACTTGTACATTGGCATCAAAAGATTTTGCTCTTGAAGTATTCTCCAATTCGACGATTAACACAAAACGCTAGTCATATGAATTGGTTTGCCCAATGTTTAAAATGCTTGCTCTGTCCGACAGTTCGGTGCAAGAAGCGCGAGCAAGAATGGGTAATATTTTCTCCAACGCAGCCAGCGTAGAGCAATCTCAAATTAACTGTCAAATTGAAATTCCAATTCGTCTTTGGATAGACTTTGCAGATCGCACAATTTGACAACTGCAGTACATAATTGAAACGAATACTACAGCAGCACAGCTACGAAATGTTGTATAAAATCCGCTATAAAAAACACACAGTTATGTATTTAAAATGAATGGGTTTGTATGCTGCAAATGGAACTAACATATAAATATTCGTACGATGCGCATATAATTGTCGCGATTCAGATTGTCAAAATCATTACCATTTGTTTTTGGACGTCCCAGTTGTACCAACCGCCCCGACACCGCATTGACGTTTGTCATTGCTTTTGCTTCCATTTTGCACCAGCAGAAAGCGCTGATGTATTTTTCATGATCGTGAAGTAAAAAAAACTGGGTCTCTACGACACACATCATCTCTCGCACGGATTTTCGTTTCGTGGTGTCGTCGAGTAAATAATCGTTGCCGTCGAGGTCCGTAGCATCACGGAAAGGTAGCAGCCAGCGACCAGGGTAGCAAACGCTGGCATAGCGACGAATCAGCGAGAAGAACATAGATCATAACACCTCCAATATATGGCTAAAACTCCCAGACATCGTAGAGGGGATCCGTAATCAACAACAGAAATAACCCCCAACCCAGTGGGTGCGAACAATTTGTGTGTGCGTATGTGCAGTGGCGGGTGCTGGCGCAGGCGAAACAAAACGGGTCCGTCAATTTGGCACGGAACTGTCCTTTTGCAGGTGAACGAAAGTGCCGTGTACGGTGAAGCAATTTTTATATCCTGTACGATAGCAATACCCGGGAATGTATAGGTGTGCGTGAATGTGTTGGTGAGTGTGTGTATTGTTTGCAAGTGTCCGCTGTTTGCTAGAGAATCTGTGAACCAGTAGTCAGTCGTCGTGGAGTTCGTGTGCACGGAGAAGAAGGAGGACATTCTAATCGATATAGCAGAGAGCGAGCAAATAAGCGAGAGTGAGAAATCGAAAAAGTAAGAAAAAAAAACAAAGTGAAAAATTCCTACCGGGTCTCCCCGTGTCCGTGTTTTTTTTTAATGTGTGTGCGGTCGTGAAATTTGTGTACGTGTGCAGCAGTATTCTGCAGGTGCGATAAAGAGCTTAAGACGGAACAGTGCTGCACTGATCGAATCAGTGGTTTGTTTTTAATGTTTCTTCTTCTTCCTCGCCCAGAACGGTAACCTTCGTTGACCGTTTTTCCATTTTCACACAATTTGACACATTGGAAGTGTGTTGAACGCGATATGCTCGGTGTGTGCTAAGCTCGGGGCAGCAGTGCGTAAAGCAACGGAAGGTGGCAGCAGTTGCTGGTGGTGTGCGTCAAGTGTGAGAGAGCGAGGACACCAACCATTGTAGGAAAGAGCAGCAGGAGGGTGTTAGGAGAGGTGGAAGAGAAGAAGGCCACACTTCGATCGAACGACACAGCTCGACTGCCACCCGAGTGAGCGAGACAGAGTGTATCCGAAAGCACCTGGCGCATTAGAGCGAGAGAGCGAGAGAACGAACGGGTCGAGTGGATTTTGCATCCGTGAGAGAAAATTCCCGTTGAGAGGAAAAATCGTGAACACACAATAGCGCTTTTTTATTCCTAGTGAACTGCGCGCGAGAAGGGGTTTTTCTTTTCGCGTGCGTGTCTCCGCTGGTGTGTGTAGGTGTGCACGTTACAAGTGTGTGTTCGTGCGTGCGTTCTTGTGTGTATTTATCCGTACCAGTCTGTGGGGTGTTTCGGAAAAATCGCCATCCGGCCGTTCGTAGTCGTTGTCGCGTTTTTGGAGTGACCCCGGGACAGCAGGGCCGTAAATGGACGTAACGGTCGGCGATAATTGAGGCGGAACAGGCGACTCCCGTCGTGCGAAAATATTACGTGTAAAACGCGGCTTTGGAAACCGAGTCGGAGGGCCGTTTGTGTGTGCGCGAATTTGTCCATTGCCCGATATCCATTCCGCCGTGGAGTTTTGTGATGTGAAAAAATAGAGGGGTGTTACTACATCGCTTCCACTCTAGCCCTAGACTGACGGGCCGGACTCTGACGGAGGAAGTGCTGCGACCAAACACGAGCCAGGGTTTTTGGTTCTCCCATCGGCATATTTGCTGAATCTCAACTGTTGAAGGGGCCAAGGTACGCAGGCATCCTGCCAAAGGAGGAAATATCGAAGGACTTTTCCTTCCATTTCATCCAACGACAAGCTTCGCCGTTCGGAGAAAAAACCCATCAAAGGGAAACGGAAATCCGTAGACTCACTGAGTACTGCTACTACTACCAGGCTGAGAGAAGAAGGTTACCCGCCAGGGTGTAGAATCGATCGATTGGGAAGAAGTCGTCCAGGGTCCTTCTGCTGCCATTGGACAACAGTAGTGGAACAATTGGCACCTTGTCGAAGAAGTTGTGTGTGTGTTCGTGTGTGGAAGTTGTGTCGGAAACAATAGAGCCCATCATTAATATCCTGCCTTGACCATTTACCTTTTGCAATAGAAATATTGCATCTCATGTGTAATCATATCGGTTGGAAGCTGACTGTGTAGGGGATAAAGCTGCCAACAGTTGGAAGACGGAATCGTGAGCTAGTAACCGAGAGAGAAAATTAGATTGGCCGAGTCTGGGAACGAGCGAGAGAGCGAGAGAGCAAGAGAGCAGAGAGCTGCTGACGAGAAAAATTGCTGCTTCAGCACCACATTCACCACCACCACCCCACACCACCACTAGTTATCATCGTCGTTGTCATTTTCATCTCTTGTGTGACAAACGAAAAGAAAAAGAAAATTGCTCTGGTGCGCACTGAGAAGCCAGCTGACAGTTGTTCATCAAGTATCACCCTGTCCCGCCTTCCCACCTCTCCCGGCACGTACGAGCCGAACGTGTAGTAATAAAAGAAGTAAGAATATCGATTAAATCGCGGTTCCAAGGCGGCAGCAGTAAAGTCTCCCCATCATATATACAAAAACGCTTCATTTGTACATCTAAGCCAAGGAAGGGAAACAAAGTAATACCTGGACCGGATATTATATATTAATTATATAATTGGACAAAGTTCACCCACATACATAGTACATTACATACGGAGCGTAATATTCGATAGCAACCATGGGCAATAACGCTACATCCGCGAACAAGAAGGTCGATGCGGCCGAGAGCGTGCGGGAGTTTCTGGACCAAGCGAAGGAAGACTTCGAGGAGAAGTGGAAGCGCAATCCGACGAATACGGCCGCGCTTGATGACTTCGAGCGAATCAAGACGCTCGGCACTGGGTCGTTCGGGCGGGTCATGATTGTACAGCACAAATCGACCAAGGACTACTATGCGATGAAGATCCTGGACAAACAGAAGGTGGTCAAGCTGAAGCAGGTCGAGCACACGCTGAACGAGAAGCGCATCTTGCAGGCGATCTCGTTCCCGTTCCTGGTTAGCCTCAAGTTCCACTTCAAGGACAACTCCAACCTGTACATGGTGCTGGAGTACGTGCCGGGCGGTGAGATGTTCTCTCACCTGCGAAAGGTTGGCCGCTTTTCGGAGCCGCACTCGCGCTTCTACGCTGCCCAGATCGTGCTGGCGTTCGAGTATCTGCACTATCTCGACCTGATCTATCGCGATTTGAAACCGGAAAACTTGCTGATCGACTCCCAGGGCTACCTGAAGGTGACCGATTTCGGTTTCGCCAAGCGCGTCAAGGGCCGAACCTGGACGCTGTGCGGTACGCCCGAGTATTTGGCGCCGGAAATCATCCTGAGCAAGGGCTACAACAAGGCGGTCGACTGGTGGGCGCTCGGCGTGCTAGTGTACGAGATGGCGGCCGGCTATCCGCCCTTCTTCGCCGACCAGCCGATCCAAATCTACGAAAAGATCGTCAGCGGCAAGGTGCGCTTCCCGTCGCACTTCGGCTCGGAGCTGAAGGATCTGCTGCGCAATCTGCTGCAGGTTGATCTGACCAAGCGCTACGGCAACCTGAAGGCGGGCGTGAACGACATCAAGGGGCACCGATGGTTCGCCTCGACCGACTGGATCGCGGTGTTCCAGAAGCGCATCGAGGCGCCGTTCATACCGCGCTGCAAGGGTCCAGGCGACACCAGCAACTTCGACGACTACGAGGAGGAAACGTTGCGCATCTCCAGCACCGAGAAGTGCGCGAAGGAGTTTGCTGAATTCTAAGATGCTCTCGAGACGTGTGTGGGACGTGTTATCAGGATACTACTATTAGTACTACTACCACTACTACTACTAGTACGACTACTACCGCCATCATCATCACCAGCGCCTCCATTCACCATCATCATCACCTTTGTTCCTTGGAGCTGGTGCAGTATTCGGTTGGAATGTTGGATGCAAAGCAAAGGCATCGGAAGCATTTAGAGATTATCCTTCAGCCAATCTCTTCCCCACACCATCACTATCACGTGAGTTTAGCCCTTCCCGCAGAAACAATACCTCTGTTAATTTTGCTCCTGCGATGCCTACTGCACTCAATTTAATAATTGGAAATTCTTCACCATAGCGCCATCTGTTGGTGGTCGCTGGTATGATACTGGAAAATTGCTAGGATATAGCAATGAAAGGTCTTCTAGGACTTTCGGTATCGAGTGCGTGCTATTTTTAGACATCGTAAACCAGTGCCACTTCCTTCGCCAATTAAATGTGGTACGATCTCGAGTGTAGTCAACGCATCATCCCTCCCAACCTCGCGAAATAGTGGTACCAGCAGCAGCAGCAGCAGCAGGAGTATAGTCGTCGAGGACGATGCCATCTGGTGAATGGAGAGTGTGGTCCACAGATGCGGAGCCGGGTTTGAACTGCTGGGTGACAAATCATGAACCGATCCCGTAATGAGTTCCATTATCAAGCGTATGTTTGTGGTGTGAGGAATTAAGAAGTTTATTATCAAACACAACTGAGGAATCCCACACCTTACTCCCGCTCCGTATGATCATATACGCATGCACACTCGCACACGCACATGTTCGCACATTAGGAGTATCATCAGTACATTAAACGCATGGAAAATGGAGGAAGACGAAAGGAAGAAAACGCAGAGGTTCATATTTGTCTCGCCCGCTGTGTTGATAGTATGAAGTGTAGAAGGTATTTAATGAAAAAAGATAATTTAATACCAGCTCGTACGCGTGAAGCGGAGAAGGAAAGATAGCAGGTTCCAAATTAAATCATTGCCACCGTCACTTCCACCGGTACACCCCGGGGACCTTGCAAGCTTGCACCCTGACGATGATCCTCCCAGTAGTACATGCGACAATTCTAAAGCAAATGTTATAACCGACATTGCAGCAATATATCATCGCTACGATGAAGCAGAGGCGTGTGTTGTGCACGTGCTATAACTAGATCTTTGTGGTATTATAGCTAAGTAAAAAAAAAGTTCATCTCATTTGTACGTGTGCCTGTGCGTGTGTGTATTGGTCCGCTGATATGAGACAGCTAGCAGCGGTAGGAGTCTGCACTCGATAGAAGATTAAATGATAGGATGTTTAATTTTGGTTCGGATTTCGATAGGCGCCGTGGCGTAATTGCGAGTCCCTTTTGATAGTACGAGCGCGAAGAGATCTAGCAATAATGATAACAAAAGCAAACGGTATGAAACGGGAACGGGAAGAGGCATAGAGATCAAGCGGGAGAACATTCCAAACGTTCAAAGCAAGTGGAAGCGCGCCCCCCGGTGAGACTAGTGGATGGACGATCTCTCATATCGATCGACCAGTCGCAACGAATGAAGGGCGACCGTTATTTTATTTTTGGTATTTGTTTTATCACCTCTCACGCCATACTTCCTAACACCTGACGTGCTCGTCGATCCCAGACCATGCTATAAAGACTTTTAGGCACACGTTCACTAGCAAACTCTTGCAAACGTACACATACACACACATTGCAAGTAATGTCCTGTTCGCTCCAGCAAAACGTCTCCCGTTGGTCGGAGGTTTAGATAATCTTATATTGTGAACTGATTATATGCCGCAAGGGAAAACAGAAAAAAGAAGAAGAGTCAGGCCAGATGAATTGGGCACCGTGTAGACAAAGGCCGAAGAGAACTGAAACGAGGAGGAAGTACGATTGTAGTATTTATAAAAGAACACATCATTTTACGAGATGACCAATAATATTCTATAAACCAAGCTGATGGATTTTGCATAATGGCGAACGTTTTGATGAAGAGTTGTTAGTTTTTGGTTCGTCGCGTTCTCTCTTCTTTGCGATATCGGCGCAAATGCGCTATGAGACAAGCAATGGGATTAGCAAAAGGACTCCACTTTTGACGGTATAGATAAACACATGCGCGCTAGCCACGGACAAATGGACACAATCTCAATACCCTCACACACACACTCATTTCACACATATGCGCATTCACATACATCCACACGCAGGATCCCTTCATCCGGCACATCCATCAAGCGAAAGATAATGTAGCCCAGTAGAGTTGTACACCAAAATAATGTAAACGCAAACAGCTAGAGTAATTAAAAAAAGCAACAAAAAGGGAAAAGGATATGTTACATGATAAGATGTCGTAGGGAACGCGTAGGACACAACACAACAGTGGAAAGCTAGAAAAATGATAGCTAGAACCATTGGAAAACCAAAACCTCCTGTACTGAAGAAGCCAGTTTAGGCTAGAGAAACACTTCAAGGGAACGGATCGGCTGGTCCCACTCATCTCTGGGTCTTGTGAGAAGGCCGCAGCCAATCCACAAGCGGCATCCATTCTCCCAACAAGCGTACGTCTTCAACCAAACGGCAGCGCACATAATGCAGGTTGGCGGTGCACTAGAAGCGAATGCCAAAGGGATACCGGATCGAGGCAGAATGATCACCACAACCCAAACTGATCAGCAGGAATGTGACACGACATCTTGGAGGAAAGGACTGGAAACGAGGCGGACACGATAGTTACACGAAACCTAGGAAACATTTTTGAAATCAGGTGAGTGATCGATAGTTTAAGCGCGTGGGTGGAGGTAGTGGGAATGAGTGGGGAAGCTCTACTGGTTATTAATTTAATTTCTGCGCCAAATACGCCTACATGATTTTGGTTCAATTTCGTGCAATTCAACTAAAGGAAAGGCAATGAGAAAAAAATAATGGTGTCCCTTGTCACCATCTCCTTATTTCTCTTCGCTTCCAATCCGCTGCAGTACAGAGCATTGGTGTATTGGTTGTTTTGATCGTTTTGCCAAAAAAGGATACCGTCTCGGACACATAGTCGTCTGTCCATTTGGCACGCTGCGGAAGGGTAAAAGGCCACCGCCCCTTGTGTTTATTGCAGGCCATGTCTCTTTCCCTCTCTCTCCCAATCTCTCCCAATGGTTTACAGTGGTGCGTCGATCTCGGTGGCGCGACGACTGGTTCAGCCGACTAATTTAAGGCCATCGGCACACTTATGTCCTCCCGCTCCTTCCACACGCAGTCCTCCGGGATATAGAGAGAAAGCGCTCGATGGGATCATCGGTGACGGAATCGTTCGGCTGAGGAGCGGAACATGACGGAGAATGCTGAAACGATCTTGCGGTCGGTTGCGCTTAAGTGACATGAATCTTGATTCTTATATGGGTCTCCTACGGTTGTACAGACGGTTTGGAAACTGGTTTTCTGGGCGGTAGCAGCAGCAGCAGCAGCATGTGCAGCAATTACGTGACCGATCTGCAATCACTACACGTTCAGTTGGAGCAGGTTTTTGCGAAGGCAGGCTTAAAATAAGGTTTCTGTCACACCGCTACACTCCATCCTGGTTGGGTTTGGGGCTAGTTTAGAGTTTCATAATATTGCTGCTTGGCTCTGACGATATGCCGTTGTTTTATTGCCCTTTGGGTTCGATGTATTTTTGTTGCTGATGCGGGTGTCGGAAGTAGCTAACTGACTCTAACGTGCACCAAATGTAAAAGGGTAGCACCAGAAAGCACCCCCTATATAGAATGAATAAATCGTGCTAAAGGACAAAAACCAATGCAAGGTTGGTGTTTGTTTTTAGCTGCCAGCTTATTTAGTGTTCGTGCTGTGCCATTTGAAGGACAATCGTGTGTAAAAACAATGCACAAATCCTTTCATTTCTTCACTTTTTGAAATAGGATCAGGGTGACTATGTTATCCTTAAATATAAAAAAACTCCCCAATGCGGCACCTACAAGCTTGTGTGGGGTTTAGTATCGTACAGCGGTCTATTAGGCTTCCCAATTGAGTGCAAGGACACCATATTGGCCGTATATTATTTCATTTTATATTTTTACCATGCCACAGCATGGTATTTCGCTCCGGTATTGTGTCCGGAATTACAGTATGCGCTCTCCAAACAATCCAGTAGTCACTGAGGTTGGTGTTGTCGACGTTACCCATCACCATTATTTAGATATTTAGTCCCCAAGCGTGGCTTTAAATATGGAATAGCAAACTAGCAAAAACGAAAAAGTAAATGCAACAGCTGACTTCAAGAAGGCTAGATTGTGGGAGGTTTTACTTTAGCGACTTTAGCGACTTTGTTCTGCTTGCGGGTGTTGTGTGTGTATTATTAGATGGGATGGTTTGGTATAACATTTGCCCGTTTTCCACTACTCCCGGAATGTTCTGAAAAGCCCCGACGTACCGTACCGCACCAGCAGATGAAAGAACACTCACACACTTCGTTCGCTCTCCTTCTCTCTATCGCTCTCTGCATGCGACGTAGGCAATGGGTTGGCGGTATTTCCGCGCCAGTTGCTACTTACGTAAGCAAGTGTCTTTTCTTCGCACTGTAGATACGCGAATGCTCAGCCTCTTTCTCATACGCCGCTGCCGTTGCTACATTTGGAATCAAGAGGAAGGTGAACAGCTTCTACCACCTTGCAACCCCGGCAGAGGCACGTTTCTCTTTTTCATCCATGGTGCTTCTTCCCCCTCAACCCTGTCTCCCTTTTCCTATTCCCACAGCCCTTGTGGTTAGGGGGCTAGAAGTGTACGCCTGGTGTTGTATCGCGAGTAGTTAGTGCTCAGTGCTCAATTTTCTAAGACCCGCTCTAATCGCTGCCACACCAAGAAGGGCTCGAGATACACACACACAAACAAACACATACTCAGGAAAAGCTGCTATTGCCACTGCTGAATATCGTCATCCCCAATTGAGCGATGTTACACTTTCAAGGAAATACGATCTAAAGTGTATTAGAGGGAGCAATGGTGCGAGCGCGCGTTTATGTGTGTGTGTGTGTGTGAGAGGGAGAGAAAGAGAACACAGTCGAAATGTTGGGAGATTTAGCATAGCAAAGCATTGCAGGGGAGCTAAGCATTCGAAGCTCGAATTGATAATCGTGAGCCATCGTCTAATTCTTGGAGAGTCGACCAAGAACTGAGCCATTGTTTGCCGCGTGTATGTCTTCATAATCATTTCGGTGTGATAAATTGCTCGCACTACCTGCATATCCTCTCCCTTACTTGCAACTCATCCCTCCCCCGGGCTGTTCCTCACCCTCAATGAGCACTTGTTTACTACCAGCGAGGTGTGCAAGGTTCCGATAATAGGGTGGACTCTCTGTTTTCTGTTCCTTATCATAATTAATCATTGACACATTTACAAGCGTTTCGTGTAAAGTGGAATTGCAAAGACGACACACTAGCTCCGGCAGGCAGGTTATCCGTATGATTGCAATCTATATACGATTTTTGTTACTTTTGCTCTATATATATATCTCTCTCTCTCTCTCTCTCTCTCTCTCTCGCTATCGCTCTCACGCTATCTCTTTCGATGTTTCTCTGTATCGTTGTTGATTCATAATTCAGCACGAATTTATGCGCGATATCGCTAGAAATTTGTTTTCGTAACAGGTGTGTTATCACGTGTTGTAAAATGAGCCCAAGTCCCAAGATCGAGAAAGGAAAAAGGGGGCTATTGTATTGGC
>KB681746.1:0-16314 GCA_000349165.1 Anopheles christyi | reverse complement strand
GGGGGGGGGGGGGGGGGGGGGGGGGGGGGGGCTGTTAAGCAGAGGGCAAAGAAAAGGGAGCTAGAAAGGAAAGGGAGTTTTGAGAACTCCCACTGGTCAGTGGATGTATGTGTGCATCGAGACGTGCGTGCATCATTTCAATTAGACTTAATTATCGTCTGGAGTGTGAACATTTTGTTTTTTCGCTCCGGCTTGCAACCAGCTTCTGGTGGAGAGGCGCGGTCAGTCCGTAAGTCTGATTTATATCGAACAGACGTTTGCATTAGGGGCAAGGACAGCACAGTACCCACCCAACACAGAGGGTTGGGCGTCCTGAAACGGACCGAACAAACGAAACAAAAATACAGTAAATAAAAAACAAGCTGTTCACACGTGCTGCTGCTGCTGCGGCTGCTTGCTACTGGGGACCCATTTTTCTATATGAAGTGTTGCCAAAGCTTAATCTAGTCATGTCACGTAACGCGCGCTCTGCACGGCTAAACTTGGCCATCATCATACATTTTGAATAAGTTGTACTTTTCCACGCAGTTCGAATCGGGGAGAATCTAGTCTGATAAACCGCGCGAGTTTGGTTTTTCGAACAGCAAAGCAATGACTTATGATTAATTAAGTAGCTTTACAATTAAAATCGTTACATTGGAGGAGTGTTAAATATACATTTCAGATGTATTTAATCAAATTGTGAATTAAATTGAATTATTTTCACAATATTCTTAAGCAGATGATGTGCTAGGCAACGCATGAGGTAATTTGCAAAACAACATTTTGATTCCATCCTTTAACAAAAGCTGATAAAACACAACATCCTACAGTAGGGTATGGGAGATTATTTATTTTACTAGGCGTAGCAGCAATAATGAAGAAAAATAAAACCATCCCAAACCAGACGTCAGCGAAGCGCGGGCTAAGATTAATATTAATGAGATTAGAAGAGATACGGGCCGCACGTTTTTTGGGGAACGTGCTATCATTTTTATATCGATTAGAATTATGGAATACGTTCGTGGATAGAAACAAGTAGCAGGCATATAGAGCTAAAGAGCTACAGCGAGTAAATAAGCATCACTCAGTGGGTGAATATGTAACGGTAATTTAGGTAATCAGGACCGAAACAGACCGGACTACCAGAGCAGCAAAATAGAAATTTACGTTATTGTTTTACACATTTGCTCTCAATGATTTATTTTTTCATTCTCCCTTAAATCTTATACATTAATTTAAATGCCATTACATCGACATCAGCTATTCCTTTTCTTGGAATCGAATTTCAAATACGAACCGGAGCAAAAAGCACAGAGTCCAATAATTCAAACATGAATGTCGTATGTCTGGTTTGTTGACACGACAGATGACGCCAAATATGCCATTTCAGGATGGGCAATCACGCCACGGGCGCCAAGGAATGAGCACCACAGACGCAGAACAAGAACGGACGTCTCGGTTGAGTGCCGCAAAACCAATTAATGTACTTTCAATTATATTTTTTATTGAGGGGGGTTGCCGTGGCCGAGGGTAACCGCGTAATTGATAATCACCATCAGCAATTATTGTGCTATGGCTTTCGTACCCGACAACGGTAGACAGAAGGATGAAGGTTTTGGGAAACAGGGAGGGCACTTGAAATATTTATATGTTTGTTTTGCTGTTTGGATGATTTTGAGATGGACAATATTTACTACTGCACGTAATACGTAATAGGCAAACTCGGAAAGAAATCACGATGTCGTGTCGAGATTACAGCAATTTTAGAAAATGTCTTTTAAATTTCGTCTGTAGATTTAAATACAAATTAATATTCAGTACAAAACAAAAACATCACTTACCTCTTGCCTGCGTCAGATAGTTGTACACGGCCGGCGCCGCTACGTCGCATGGCGTTTTGCCTTTCTGATTTTTAAACGATGGATCGGCACCACGCTCAACAAGCATCTTTACCAGCTTCAGCTGCCCGGTTATGGCTGCGTCGTGGAGTGGAGTATCATTTTCCAATCCGGTAGCATTAATGTTTGCTCCAGCCTTAACCAGTGCCAGAGCCACATTGTAGTGGCCGTGGTTGCAGGCCTCGTGTAGTGGCGTCCATCCTGTGAAGGGATGGAATATTTTAAATGTTATTCAAAGTTGCCAAGAGTAGCAAAATTTTAATGAAAATCTTCCATTTGCTTAACCTTTTTTATACACAATTCAATTATATTGGTTTAATTATATTTGTTGTTGCATTTGTTTGTTTTTGCGCAGCATCCGTAGTCGGTCAAGGGTTTCCTCCCTAAGCTACTTATGGACTAACCTATCTATTACTAATTGTTGAACTCAAGGCAGGGTGGACAGTCCGTCTTATGGAGTCCATAAGAGATTGAAACCTATGACGGATATGCTATTAGGTCGCACGATTTAACAATTGTACCATCGGGCCTGTAGTGGTTGTGTTACCTATCTCAAAGTAAACCTGAATTATGTTTGCACTTCTATAACCAATCGTCGTTATAAGAGCTGTAGCTCATTGGAACTGAATCAGCGGACGAACGGTCAGTCAGTATCATTTGCAGAAAACAGAACTCAGTTAAAAACCAGCAAATGGGCATAAATAACTGCTGTACAGTCAAATTTCTACCATTTGAATACCATAACAACTCTTTAAAAACATAAATACTGTTGAGTATCGGAGAATAACGCTGTTATTTGAATCTTACCAGCAAAATCGGTGACATTTGGGTTGGCTCCTTGCTCGAGCAATTTCTTCACCGAATCCTGGTCACCCTTTTTGGACGCTATATGAAGCGCCGTTTCGCCTCTCTCATTTATTCTGTCTCGAGATGATCTCGAATGAGCAGAGCTGCTACTTCCACCTCCGGGGCTCATTTCTAAAACGAACAAAAACGTCATCCATGTAGGATCTTCAGATGGAATTGTGTAAGTGACCCCGTACCTGCATCGTTGGAGCCAGAAGTCATCTGCATTAACAATGCCATCTGCTGACGTTCGGACATTGGCGTCGTAACAGCTGGTCGACCAGATCCGCCCGATCCAGCCCCAGACATTCCTCGTGGTCTTGATGATGAAGGCATACCGCTTACATCCTGCAAAGGGAAATAATCGCTTTTAGTTCAAACAGGTGTGCAAAAGGTAACCTTCCTATCTATGAATGGTAAGCTGGACGGGGAGTGCTATAAGTTGCTTCCCGGGCAATAGCGAACGTCACGATGGATCGATATAAACAAGCCAATGCGGGGACGGAGCAGGAGGTCCCTGGCGCTCCATTAGCCCTTCTCAGAATGGATTTTTGCTCGCATCGCAACAACTTTCCAGCCGCACAATCTTCGGCAAACACTGGTAACAACATCCGAGCATAACAAAAATGTACACAAATCCAAGAATACGAAACATATTGACATTCCCGGTCAAATGTATCGTTCGGTAGTGAAGCAACCACCCAGCGGATGAATCCTCCTAAACACGCCGAACATTGCGTCTTAATTTGTGGTGCATGAGGAACACCGCCACATTTTCCATCACAGGAAGAACACGCAGAAAGTATTCGTGAACGATAATAACCTATATGTGGCACGCTGGTAAGGGAAGAACACGGCTAATTTTTCGAAATAAAACTCACTTTCTTTTGGAAGTTGCTCATTTCAAAGTGACAAACGATGTCTTCTTCTTTCTATTTCTAGCTGCGACATTTTCTTTGACGTCCTATCTTGACGTTTCCTGATCTAGAAGCTTTGGCACTAAGGGAGAGAACAATATATTACATGCTCATTTTTTTTATCCATAAGTACATTCCATAATATCGTACACACTATAACTTTATTTACAATTTTCGTACATGAAAAAATAAAATATTTCAGAATTCCTTTCACGATTCCACCTTGTTGTAAAAAAGAAAACAAATTGAATAATTTAGTTTAAAAAAGTTGTATGCACTTTGAACATTTAACAATAGTTCTTGATCATTGTTCACTTGTGTTTGCTTGTGTGCTGTCAAGTGGAGATTCCGAAAGGGAGGCTATTATTTTGTTTACAATTAGGCCGGATCGTGTATCCATCGATGCAGAATACCATCAACAAACGATTCTCTCATTTTAATATTAAAGTGCCCGTATAAAATAATTGTGTTTGGCAAACGCCTGAATGGATAGTGTAATTGTGCTCTTAAACTACCAGAAACTGTATCATGGAGAACGTAAAAGTTGAGTCGAACTTTGTCAGCAGCTGTTATTACGATGAAAACAAAAAGATCCGATTTGATCCACCAGTGTACGAGCAACGATACTGGACCATTATTCATCTGCTAGAGCTAGATTTTTGGCATAATTCATTCAAGAAGGTATTCCAGGAGTGAAAGGTTATCGAGACTTAATTTTATACAAACACATTCTTCTATGCACAATTTTTCCAGATTGTTGAGTTTGGCTGTGCTGAGATGAAATTCTTTCGACTGTTGCGCACACTTCCAGCTGTAGAGAAAATATTAGAGGTATTTACAACCTATTCATAAGACCAAACAGCTCCATCTTTCATGCCACTTTTACGTTTCATGAATTTCATCATCACAGACAAGGGTTCTTTTAAGACCAAAAACGTAACAGCGATAAAGCGTGATAAAACTGGTAGAAAACATATTGAGAAATAAGATTTAACATTAAGAAAAAGTATTCTGATGAGGCAAAAACGATACTTACATTCTTTAAGTTGCGTTATTTAAGCTACTATGAGTGTATAACTATTGCTTCATAATTTGCGATGATATGTTTATTAACATTTTGTTTACTTAGCGAGTATTGAATTACGATTTATCAGCTCTTTTTTGCAAATGTGAAATGATCAACGCATTTTCCCTTCAATGTTGCACCGCTTTCTAGCATTTTCATCCCATTCCGCCATACGGGTTGTTCCCGAAGGGATCGCAAAACGTCAGTGTGACATTTACCGCATGCTGTCAAAACATGTAAAGTGCGCTGGGGGAAAGAAGAGTTCACTACCACGGTCTCCGCTGCTTTCACTGCAAAAAATAGCTTTGGGAATGGCGATGTCGATAAACACATCCTACCGAAGCAGATCCGTGAAAACGTAGCCTTACCCAGATAATGGCCGTGATAGCGCGTAGCAATCCTGCACCGACAAACAGTTCGTGCCCGCCAAGGGCATAGTGCGTGAAGGAAGCAGCGTGTGAATCTGAAAGAGTTCTTCCCTCGTTTCTCCGTTCTGCGCCTCACCCTCCTCTCCCTGACAAGTCATTGCACCACAGCTTATCCTCGCTCGCCGTACGCGTGTGTGAAATTGCGAGTGAATGAATGTGAAGCGGATAGATAAAGCGCAAGCGAAAGGACACTACACATACAAGCACAAGAACAAGATAGCAAACGTGACATTCATCCCGGCGTTTCGTTCAGAACAACACCGATGTTCTCATTGACCGCATTGTCGTTTTGCCGGTGTGTGTTGGTGTGTTATCCTGAACATCCCTTTATGCCATTTTTTGGGGTTTCACTCCGGAGTGTAGCATTGCATTACTTACGAGCCAATTGTAGTACTGTGCTACTGTAATATATATATACACCCAACACAGCGTCACAACCCCGTCCACTACCTCAAAGTCAAAGGCGCAGGTGCATTTCGTTTCCTGCTGTTTCTCCTCCTGCACACAATCGTTAAGTTCCGGCCGCTGCAAACAACAAATGATGAGCGGGGACGATTTTATTTATAGCGCCATCGCGGATGATAACATGAACGCGTTCGACCTGAACGTAATCGCCAGCACCCTTGCCAGCACGGACAAGTTGGTGCGGCAGAACAAGCAGCAGAAAGAGGAAAACGATCGGCTGGTGGAAAAGATCTCATCCCTGCGCGAATCGGCCCTGCAGATAAAGACGCTGTACGAGGCGGAATTGGCCAAGGGGGCGAAGGCCGAAGCACAGCTGGCAACTTATGTAAGCCAGTGTAAACAGCTGGAAGAACGGTGTCTGATTGCGGACAGTGACAAGATCAATGCCGATCTGATACTGATGGAGCGGTTGGCTGAGAAAGATCGACAGCAGGAGCAAAAGGAGCACAGATATCAGTCGCTCATTACCGACCTCATACGCTACTTTTCCCTACCGTGTGATCCTATCGATTCGAGCAAAAAGCGTGAACTAAAGCAACACATGGCAACGGTTGACTTGCTCAACCTGCCGGATGATGTAAAAGCTTTCATCCAGCAGGCACCAAATCATCGTAGCAAGCGCAGAAAGGGACGAACCAAGTCGGCTGCAATGGTAGATCAGGAATGCCAAACTGCGCCAGTGGAAATGCGACATGGTTCCACCAACACGGACCAATTGTGCACGGAACGCCCGGAGTGGAGAGACTGTGGGACGGATGCGATGGAAATGGAGATCTTACCGAAAGAGCCGCAGGAGCTGAAAGAGCAACCGGCCAGCAAAACATTTTGCGACAAAGCCACCATGCACAGCATGTCCACCATCACCAGGTCAACGTGCACGTCCGTGTTTATCAAGCATGTGGATGTTGGTGTAAACTTCCCAGAGGTGACGCACAAATCCGTTGACGAAATTCTACGTGAATGCGTCCCTCTACCACCGTTGCTTCTGTCTCCTATTGCTGAAATTCTGCCACAATGCGAATCAGTTGGCACACAAACGGAAGATCCCGTCGCTAGTGTAGAACTGGTAGAAAAATCGACCTTCGTAACGTGCGGCACAATGACCAATCTGAAAAACATTCGCAAACGCATCGATTACCGGACGGTGGACGGTGGAATGACACCGTTCCAGCAACAGTACACATCCGTGGCCGAACAACTGTTTGGTAAGATCAAGAAGGAAGATTATCCATCATCACCGGGCTTCGGTTTCGATACGGATGATGCGTTGGGTACCATGCATCCTCATCTTTCCACCATCTGGACGTTGCTCGGCGAAAGCATTTTCATGTTGCTAAGCAGTGGCCGACGGTTTGATAGTCAGTGCTACAACATGCTCAACGAACAGCTCACTACCATTCGCGATATGATTGAAGCGGACGGACGCCGGGAGTCGGAATTTATGAGCACCATGTTTTCGAACGTGCGAGCAACAGTTGTAGCAGCTGCTGGTTATGGTAAAGAGCGCGGTGCGACAACGGTTACGCCGAATGTGGCAACTGCGGGTGCTAGGGGTCCTCGGGAAGCGGGAACTCCGCCACAAAGAACCGAGTGTTCGACTAGTCCGGTAGATGACTGTGGTGTTGTTATAGTCGTCGAGAAGGAGACTGAGGTTGTACCAGCATCGCCAACCAAAGAGATAAGCAATAGTGATGCAGAAGTCGTCCTGGTAGAACGGGACACAGTATCAGCCAGCTCTCCAGAACTGCAAATTACTCGAAATGCTAATGATGAATCGAGAATACAAGGTAAGAAACTGGGACTTAGAGAAGGATATTGGAAAAAACATGATAAAGTATTTTTGTTTTTGTTTTTGTATTTGCAGTAGCTCAAAGCACAGCAACTAGTGGTACCGAAGCGGCACCGAAGCACTGTAACGAAGAGAAGGAGCAGAATTCCGTTAGTTTACCTTTACCGTCGTCATTAACACCTGAGAAGACACCACCAGCTCTAGACGAAGAAGTCGATCGGATAGCGTTGCAACTGCAAATAATGGAGGAAGGAGAAGAAGATCTTCCCACAGTAGTGGAAAACGAACAAGACAGCGCTAGCCCACCTGCCCCAAGCGCAAATGATAATACTCCTCCTAAGCAAGCGACATCCGCGATAGAAAAGGATACGTTGGAAGTAACAAGTGTGCCTGAACTAGAGATGGCAAGTGCTAATCTCATAACACCAGCTGAACAATTACCTTCTGTACCTCGTCCAACGACACCACCATCGGAAGCAATCGTAACGTGTAATTACTACCCGCCAAGCACTAGCGAGACGTTCGTTTCACCGATTAAGGTAAAGGAAACGAACCAGCTGGTGAAGGATCAATTTAAAACACCGACTCAGCCGCCTATCAGTAAGCGAAAGCTGCGCATTCGTCGATCAGACGAAACATCGCTGTCGCCATCTGTACTACCTCATGCGTCCAAGCGGTTGCGACTTAGCTCCCCCGAACCGAACACCGGTCGTGTGTCGCCCACGACAGAATTCCTGCTGGAGGACGATTGGGATCAAAAGTTTTCCTCCATCAAGGCGGCAATGATGGGATCATTGACTGATGTCCATTCCAAACCACTATCGCCAATTGCCGATCGATGCGAGGAGCTTATTGATCTGGATTTGGAGAAACAGGTTGACGACGATGAGACCGTACCGATGGAAGCAGAAGACATTGCTTCAAAAGAAACATCAGAGACGGTATCACCTGTAATCGCAACCGTAACGAGCGTTAGCTCAAATATTGATCGAATAGAAGAAGAAGAAAAGAAAACAACAGATTCTTCCAACAAACAAAAAGACGTCGAGAAGTTGTCGGAAGATAATCCATCCGTTGAAAGGAGGATAACAGATGTTGGCAATCAACTGGAGGTGATAACTGTTGCAACAGTGCAACAGGAACAGGTAGCAGTCGATGAAAGCTTGTCGGAAAATACGGAATCCTCGACAAAAGATGTCACCGATGGTGACATCGATGACGATGATGACGGAGAAATAATGGAAGATCAATCGGACGATTTGAACAGTACAGGTGAACTGACTATCGATATTGAAACGGATCCGCTTCCAAACGAAAACTGTGACCCTGTTTGGGATTCTCCAATGTCACCACCGGCGCACGAAACGGGTCTATCAGTTTCAACATACTGCCCGTACCCCATTGTCTCGGGAACGGAATCGCCTCTATCACCGCCACTTGCAAGTGACCGTGAGTCTACAACGACTGTGCCTCCGCCACGAATACCACTGTTTCACGTTGCACTGCATCAGCAGCTGCAGCAACAGGCGCACGATCGTAAGGAGCCGATCTACAAATTTATCGCACTCTATGACACGCAAAAGTGGCAGGAAAAGAGCCAAAAGGCCACCGGCCGAACCAATCCTCAGGAGCAGCAAGTGCTGAAGAAGCTTTCCGAAATTATAGGCAAATATTTACAAGATCCCGAATGGACGGAAACAGTGGTAAACGATACGTTAACGGCCGTGCTTGACTGCACGCATGACGTACGCCTAATTGCGTTGGCCATGCTGGAGATGGTGATATCCTGTGCGGACATTTCGTTGAATGTGATATGTTCGCCACCCGCTCCACCACTACCGCTGACACAGCAGAAACTGATTCTTGTCGTGCGCCACCTAGGATACGGCCTCGCAACGCTTGAGGATGTGTTAATGCGCGAGTTGGATCGAAGGATGTTCCAGCTAAAGAGTAACACGCTCCCAGTTCCCGCGATGATCGCTCTCACGTTTCTCTACATCGGAATGGAGGACAGCAAACCTTCCGAGATGCCCTGGAAGCGCCTGTACAACGTTCGGCTGTACATTTTCAAGTGTATGTACTACTTCGGGTTTAAGTGTCTGCCGCTCGTATACTACGTGCTTCGTGCCTTCCCATTTGCACTGCCAAAGAAGGGTAGCCCACACTACGACAACGCGGATGCGATGATTGCAACGATTCGCACGATCCTGATGAACGTGAACTACAACGAGAATTGCATTGGAAGTCCCGATGCATCGCTTTACCGCAAACGGGAGTTGGTCTGGTTGCTGCGGAACACGTACGGTTATCAACTGATGAGCCCAACGTACGAAGAGCTGGTGGCGAATTTAGTCGAAAAGATCCGTGCCAACAAGCTGAGGAATGTGGCCCACTCGCTAATACTGGTTGCCAAACGGAACGGATACGATTGGGCCCGGTTGCACATCATCCAGAAGCGTATCTATCCACTGCTCAACGATTACCTCAAGCAATTCGAGCTGATGCGAGCGAGTTCCTCCATCGGTGGGGCTGGCAGCAGCTCTTTGCTAGTTGCAATCCCTGGCAGTAGTAGTGGTAGCAGTGCTGGTAACAGTAGCACTAACACTTTAGCGGGAAGCTTAGACGATCGGATCGTGGCGTGTATATTTACGATCGCCTCCATTATGAAAACGCAACCCTCCAACGAAGATGCATCGCGCGTAATGCAAATCTTTACCACCATTGTGCAGCTGGCGGAAGGAAATCGTGCGATTCAGGAGGAAGCAATTGCGGGTCTAATCAAGTTCAGCCGGTTTGGCTTTGTGGACGTTTTCCAGCGGTTGAGCAGCTGGATACCGGGCTATCCGATCAGTGATCGGATAAAGCTGATGCTTACGACGATGATCAATCGTAAACCGCCCCAATTCTGGAAGCAACTGATGGAGAATCGAATTGTATAAAATGAGTAGGGAAAGCACAGGAACCGTTGGAGAGGAGGGACCAATTGGTAATGGTGTGCATGAAGCTCGCATGCTGGCCACAATCACATCAAGAGTACAGAAAAACATAGCAAACACGAAACATTTATGTTTTGCTTCTATATGGTCCAACAACAAAAATCCCGTTTTTTGTATGACCCTTTTAACATCAGCAGAGGATCATCCATTTTTGCCCGGATGAAAGAATTTTTTTATTTCATTGATGATTTATGTTGTTCAAAGATTAACCGACATAAGACAATTGTACACTTTTACTTTCCTCCATTTTATTTTACAATTATTTCTTCGCTAAGGAGAAAAACACATTTCCCTAGCAAAGATGCACCCATATACCTGTTCTTTCCTCTGGCCAACTACCAGCTGAGTACAATTGAATGAGATTGTGTGATCCAGGGGTATCGTGTATAAAAGTTGAACTATAGTTGCATAATAAACTATTTTATTTGAATTGAACAGTGAAACTAGCGATATAGCGAGCGCTTGTCTTAATATGCTCAGCAAGTGTCAATATCACGAATCTGATTGTCCGCAAGATCCCTAAGTTATTAAGAAATTTTTGTATTAAAAAGTCCAACAAGCAGTTGTAAAAACAAAATGTGTACATATAATCTACTTAAGGACCTACCTGTATATCACACCAACTCAACGGTTTTGAAGGAAGTTTTATTCGTTGTAGTTGAAATCTTTCATCATTGCTTCGTCTTGTCGTTATCTTCCTTTATCTTTCGGAAGAGTTATATCGCCCTCGTTTCAACGATGTTTCATCCATCACTTTTGCATGTATCTCTTTGTAGATTGATATCGATGAAAGGATTCTTCGTCAATGCAGAAACTTGGTCCAACCACTGCTCGCCGATCACTTATCGCCCCCGGTCAAACCGCTCACGGTGGAAGTTTGGCGTGGCAACATTGCCGAATCGCACGAATGTCTCGAAGGTACGGACGCTGTGATAGGAATCGAAATGTAGGTAACAAGCATAAGGTCTTAAGCGAAACTTCTCTTTACTAAAGTTCCTTCTCTTTGTATTCACTTTTCAGCATTGAACATTTGCACCAGCCGGTCCTGGATAAGGTGCCCGAGAATGTGTTCGGTTTCATCAAGCCAAAGGTGGCATTTTTCTCCACACCAAACGCGGAATATAACGTACTATTTGATGGTTTGCTCGAAAACGGCTTCCGCCATGACGATCACAAGTTCGAATGGTCTCGTGCACAGTTCGTGGAGTGGGCCGAGTCAATTTGCCAACGGTATCCCGATTATGCGGTGAAGTACTTCGGTATCGGACCGGCTCCGGCCGGTTCGGAACAGGTTGGTTGTGTGAGCCAGCTGGCGGTATTTGTGCGGCATGATTTTATCAACAGTTTGCCGCCGGTAGCTTTGCCGAAGCAGGGATCAATTGCCGATGATTCGCCAGAAGATGACAATTCCAGCGCACAAACCACAAGTACAACACCCGCACGCCCACAGCTTGTGTACGATCAACAAATAGGAGAAGTTGTGTTAGTAAAACCACCACAGTGTGAGCCCAGTGGAGAACCGGCCAACAGTGGTAATAATGCGGTGGGTGAACCATTAAACCCAGCCGGTGATGATGTCGTTGCTGAGCAAAGATGGAGAGAGTACGACGATCTAATTGACGATCTTGACAATGGTAACAGTGACGATGATTTTGACTACAGCGGTGGGGCAGGCTACGGTGATGAGGAGGATGGCGGTGAGTTTCTCCCCGTACTAGAGATGCATATTCCGGAGGAGGAAGCACGTGCGATGCGTACACGAAACGATAGCGGTAATTTCGAGGAAGAGGAACAGATCGAACCCGATCGTGAGTATTGGTTGATAACGAGCGAGGTGTACCCGGTGGCAGCACCGGACGATCGTTCCCATGAGCAGCGCATACGTGATGCGGCCGAATATCAGGTGCGACGTTTGCGCAATTTCGGTGACGATTTCCTAGCCCCAGAGCAGGATCGCTATCTCGTACCGCTGAGTGCCGTGTACGATTGTATGGGTATGGAGCTGACCAGTATGGAGGAAGTGCGGCAGGTACTCATACGGGCGAACTATCGCATTGGAGAGCAGGACATGATAGTTTTGCCCCTGGAGGACGAGGAGGAGGATGATTCCGACGAAGGACGAATCGACGATTATGGGGAGTACGATATGGACGATCAGTACGTGCCATGGCAAGTGGAGGATGAGGAGACAGCTAAGGCTAGCCAGGGGGTGATCGGTATGACGTTGGAAGATTGTGACGAAACCTGGGACTAAAGAGGCAAAGAGGCTTTTTGTGTGTGTGTGTAAAATCGAAACCCCTTTTTTTTTTTACACATTTTTCTATCTTTATACTTAAATTTGAACTATGATAAGAAATACAAATGATTGCTCACTTGATTGATGTTTCGTGAGAGAAAATGCTTTTCGAATATGATGACAAGCTTGAAGGAAACAGCTTAGTCATTTAGGTTTAGAAAAGCCGAGTGAATCATATCCCGTTGCCTCACAGACGTAGCGATTTTAAGGCTTACCAAGATACCAAGATGGATGGAACGATCATGAGATCATAAAGCATTTATGTTGGTTTAGTTTTGTGAAGAACATGAATCCCCACAACACCATCGCAAACTCATGAAAACCCATGTCCTACTACACCTAGCATAATGTGATCATGCCTGTTAGCGAATCCGATCGAACTGTACGCTAGATCAAATATACCAGAACATGACGGAGGTTTGATTCAGCTCAAAATGCAGAAACCTTATCATATCACCAGAACGTACACAATCGTGAATTTCTTCCAAAATTATCCATCTTCCTTGCTTCTTGCTACATCCGATAAGATAAACTGTCAACTGATTATCCACAAATGATTGATAGTGGTAGCACGTCCACGTGCCTTTTGATCGCTTCCTGCAAAATCCAAACAAAGCTACTAATGCAAACATATGGGAATGTGTTAGTGTGTGTTTAAGTTCCAGTATACCAATCCACCTGTCCACACGTGTTTGTCCGTACCGGTGTGTAATGGAATGTAATGATCATTTATAAATGAAAAACTGCGTACGGGTGGCTCATCAAGTCATCAAGAACATGAGTGAGCATCTTTTGGGTTTGGTCAGCCAGCACCCCCCAATGATGAGGAAGAATTGTAAATGAAACAAAAGGTCCATACTCAGAGCCCTTAATAGGAGAGAGACACGTTTGTTTGCTATCTCGCGTATTTGTGTGGGTCTATTACCAGTGGTGCTTAGGTTGGAAAGGGGAGATATTGTGAGATTGCAAATAATAGAAACATTTATTTTAAATTCATACTGTAATGTGGCGTGATGGGTAGTGTAATATTAAAAATGAAATATTAAAAGTGATCCTACCGAAAATCGTGCTCGCTCTACAGCAGTAGAGTTGAGCACCACTGAACGATCTAGCGCTCATTTTGCCCTGCGTAAAGGTGTGTTGTGTTAGAAACTGATTGGGCCAAAACGTTTTGGAACAGGCACACGCCTAGCCACTCGAAATCACGAATCCATCTCGCGCGCTATATTGATTCTCCCTTCCACCCTCATACAACAACTTTGGTAATCTGCAAGTCATCCTAAATCGCGATGGTGATATTCTAGTCAAAAAGCGTACTGTCGGCTCGTCAACCGAATCAGTCGTGCGATTACCACCAGAGGTGTGAAGCGCAAGTGAAACTACAGTTTGTCTGCTAAAGAGTAAAAAAAAAAAACAACAAACGATGGACCGTTGGATTGGTAAGGTAGCCGTCGTGACTGGCGCAAGTTCCGGTATCGGGGCAGAGATTGCCAAGGATCTGGCCAAAGCCGGCATGATTACGATCGGATTGGCTCGCCGTGTTGAGCGGGTAGAGCAGCTAAAGCAGCAACTGCCGAAGGAAGCGGCCAACCGTCTGCACGCCATCAAGTGTGACGTTTCGATCGAAACCGACATCGAGCGAACGTTCCAACGCATCCGCGATACGTACGGTGGGGTGGACGTGCTGGTAAATAATGCCGGCATTGTGCGGCAAAACAATCTGCTCGACCTGGGTACGGCGGCCGATTTGCGTGCCGTGCTGGACACGAACGTGACGGGGTTGGTCCTGTGCAGCCAGTGGGCTTACAGGTCGATGGTGGACAGGAAGGTGGATGGTCATATCGTGCATATTAGCAGTATCGCGGGTCATATGGTGCCGAACTTCCCGCAGCTTAACATCTATCCCGGCTCGAAGCATGCGGTGCGGGCCATTACGGAAACGATGCGCCAGGAGATGCGCGATGCGGGAACGAAGATTAAAGTGACGGTGCGTATCGTAGAGTGAAATGGAGTTTTTTTTTTAATTTAAATTTAATTTGTTTTTTTTTATCTTTTCAGAGCGTTAGTCCGGGTGCTGTGAAGACGGAAATTTTGGACTCGGCCGCCATTCCGGAAGGTATGCCAATGCTCGAGGCGGAAGACGTCTCGGCAGCCGTACTGTACGCAATCGGCACTCCACCCCGTGTTCAGGTGCACGAAATCATGATAAAGCCGGTTGGGGAAGCCATGTAAAAAAGGGTGCAAAACCTTATTCGGCAAGGAACGTTTACATTTAAAACAAGATAACACAAGTGCGTGTGCGGCAAGCAGGCGTTAGGTGTGTACAAGTGCGCAAAGCAGCAGTGCGGATTAAATAAACTAGGCTAAATAGTTTCTAATCCAGCGGAGTGTAATTCATGTTTTAATGGTGATAAATCCCGTTGAGCTGTTTGGTTAACAAGCATTGTTTGTTGTTTGTTTTCTGTCACAGCTTGTTTGTTTGGCTTTGGCTGGCTGACGAACGAACACAGGTGGAGCGGATCGGATGAGTGTGTTGGTTTATTAAACAGCAAAAGGCAAAGAAGCTGCAGGTAACATGCAATGGAAAATAGTCAACAATAGAGTCAACACGTGGTTGTCGTTTGCTAATAAAACATCGCTTCAAATAACATTGTTAACATCGTTTGGGGAAAGTTAAATATCAGTCGCAAATGTTTATCGCTAATTCGAATTCTTTTTCGATCTGTTATTCCAAAACAAAATAAAGGTTAATGGGAAAATCATGACTATACAATTGCTGTTATGGCCTTGAGCTTGAATTTGCGTCTAATGGTGACGACATGGTTTCTGATTTTCTTCCTAATTTGTAATTTACATCCAAACGTAGTCCAACGTGTATCAAATCATGTTC
The DNA here is from genome assembly GCA_000349165.1 of Anopheles christyi. NCBI lineage: Eukaryota > Metazoa > Arthropoda > Insecta > Diptera > Culicidae > Anopheles > Anopheles christyi. The sequence goes on along the minus strand of KB681746.1, from coordinate 741 downwards.
GCGCCTCGTTCTCGACCGTTAAAACTGCACTCAAGGTGTAGCATGCAATGTTGTGTGCATGTAATTTTTGAAATATTTCCTACACAAGTTGCTCCGGGCGTCAGTGCTGCTCAATCGAAGAAGGGTTGATTTCTGGGAAAAGGTTCTAAACGAGTCAATGCAGTTATTATCATTTGCATTCTCTGATAATTTAAATCCAAATAATTTTAAATATTCCAATATTCTATCAATTATAATGAACTACTCAGCATTAATGAGCCACATTGATGAAATATTTAAAAAAACACCCAAAAATCTCCGCTTTACTTTGGGAGTTCCTCCCTTTAAGTCCCAATAACCTACGCGATTGTGATTTGATGACTGTTAACACCGAATTGATCACCATACATTACACTCCAGTGTGCAGTGTGTGGCCTTGAACGGTCTCACATCCGGAACCGGAAAGCGTCAACCATTGGCCACTTTTTTCAGTCAGCCAAGCGTTACGGATACGCATGCTTTTTCTCCCTCATTCAAATACCAAAACGATTGATCACAAATGATAGAACTAACAAAAAAAAAAAAAAAACTCTTCGTTTGCATGTAATAAAAAAAAATCATTTAAAGTGTTCTAAACGTCATTCCTTTTTCGTGTAATGTACAACAGTGATACAAGCTAAAAAGGGTGCGTGTTGCTCTCATCAATAACACTTGGTCGATTGATTGATCGACGAAATTCTTGGAAGAAATTGATAGTAATCA
>KB681735.1:0-16341 GCA_000349165.1 Anopheles christyi | reverse complement strand
GAAGCTTTTTGGGGCAACTTTTTGGTGGCCTAAAGATACCAGAAGCAACGGAAAAGACACACAGAGAAAGACATAAAATAAAGACAACCGCGCGGAACAGCTTAGAATTAGTGTATAGAGGATATAAATTATATATATATATATATATATATATATATTCAACAACAGACAAAAGAAGAAAAGTCAAACCCCCTAAAAGACGCACACGCCGCAACAGCAGCGCCAGAAGGAGCAGAATATTTTCTACATATTTCTCGGGCGAAAGAAAGGAAAAAAGGAAGGAAAAAGGATAATCAAAACAACACCCAATAGTAGCTATTTAATATAGGTGATACGTCCATTAGCGTTTAAGACAGCATATATAATTGCATACATTTCGATGTAGATTATTTCTCGAACCAGTTTGCGCTTTAGAGATCCTTTTCGACGCAAAGCAAAAAACAAAACAGTTCAATCAATTCGGCATAACGTAAAAAAGGAAGAAATGCCCTACCGCCCTGTAGTTCAAACATAGCAGAAGCTCTCACAAACGATCCATGATTAAAAAAGAGTAGCAAACGATCTTGCTACTTTGGAAAGGTTAAAAAACAGAGGCTTACGATCGAACCAAATCGTGATTGATAATAGTTAAATAAGGTTAGATAGCGTGTTTTCTTGATATGCGGTGTAGTGATGTTATTAGATCTTATCCTCTTTTTTTCTTTTCCCCCTTTTTTGTATGTTGTGCATCAAATGTTTTTGTTTAGTATCCGCAACACAACACAGCGCGAAGCAGACAATTGGCTTCCATTTGTTTGTAAGGCGTTAGAATTCGTGCTGTTACTACTAGTCAAGGATAGAAATATAGGTTCCCAATACTTGTGTGTTCTCTGGTCCATTAGCTACAGTTTAAATAGTTTCCCTTACTTTTGCTGCAAGCCTCTAGCAGCTTTGTGCTTTAGCGGGACTTTCCACCTGCACACACACACACACACACACACACACACACACACACACACACACACACACACACACACACACACACACACACAGTATATATTCCAACGTAAGTTTCAACACCAAGTATATCAATTCCAAACCGACGATGGGTAGAGAGAATGTACAAATAACTACACAAGATATCATGAAATTGGACAGGAGCAGCAAGTTCTACGGGAAAGGAGAAACACACAAAGTGGATAGAGAACTGGAATACGTACACTACCATCTTTGGTCGGTATATCGAATAGAAATTAATTGCTATCATTAGAAGAAAGAAAGCACTCCCGCATCCAGCTTTCATAGTGTAGTAAAAACAAACAAGTAGATAAATATCTTTTTTCCCAAAATTTACCTTAAACAAACACTTAGACCAAAATTTGCTCGAAAATATTTCACCGAAAATTTGGATTGTAAGTTCAAGTTCGGCTTTACAAACAATATCGATCAGAATCGGGAGCTTGTTGCGGGAGCAAAAGCAAAAGCAAAAAAGTTAGGAATAGTGTACATTAATTCCTTTCCAATATAAGTTCATTTTCCCCTAAAAATCAAAATAGGATGGAATTTAATCGCAAAAGTATGCAATAGAATGACGAAATAAAATGGCAATAAATAAAATTCACTACGAGTAAACTTCACGCATTCTGATGTCCCTCTTAACTTACCTCTTGTAGGTACAGTTGTACACCGGTACACCGATTAGCAGCCGATCGTTATGTATCTTTTGCCACACCTCACCGTACCGTACAAGGGGAACCTTTTCCTCCGGATTGGACGATCGCAGCAACGGCGGAACCATCTTCATACGGTCGTTCATCCCATTGAACACCTCACAGACGGTCAGTCGAGCCGTTTCGAGTTGCGTTTTCCTTTCGGTCGTTTGATCACGCAACATTTTCAGGACCTCGTCGAAACAGGTAAAATTGTCCTCCAGCGATGTGGTGGACGATCCAACAACACTTCCACCGTACGGCGTGTCTAGAAAATCGGTCAAAATCGGTTCTTCACGATCTTCCAACTCAATTCGAACCACACAGCTTCCAGGACGGTTGCTGTTTTCTACCAGGCCGAGCTGCCGGAAGTCTTCATAACGCGAGTGTACCACTAGTTGCCCGTTACCATCGCAACCGTCAATGCTGGTGTGTCGACGCTCGACAACTACCAGCGTACGATCTAGCTGGACAAGAATGAATAACTTCCTGCTCGTTCCATCGTTTGCTCGAAACGGTGTGATGCTTACGGTGCTGGGAGGCTCGTAGCAAACTTCAAATACGGGAGAAGTATCCATTTCGTACGGTGTGTCGTTAAATAGCCGGGAGTTGTTGACGATCGGATGGCGATGTTGTCGTCCATGCTCGACCGGACGGGCGACAAGCGGAACTTGGCATACAATCGCTCTTTGCCGCACTTCGAACAAGCGTTGATCCGTCGTTACTACGTACACTACCGCACAGCGGCGAGTAAGAGACACTTTTTCGGCAAATATTGCATCGTTTTGCAATCGTTTCGGAATATCCTGTTCGTACTTTTCGCCCGGATTCATGATGTGTTGCGGATGAGAAGTAGCCGGTACGAGTGCGCGCGCGAAATCATAACAATTGTTTTTGGAAGCTGCTTTGACGGCATTTTGAGTTTATACTGATGGGGTGTTTTCTTCGCAGAGTGGCACATGTTAGGACAGCGTTTTGAATTTTGTTTTTTCGTTATTGAACAGTTCCCAAAGCTAACGCTGGAAGCTAACATACTGCACTACTTTCAAATAAAACTGTTTTGACTGTTTAAGCAATGTTTTAATAGATATTCCAACATCTTTTCAATATATTTAGGTACTTACCAGCATGCTTGATACACTGCACCAAAAAGAACAATTGAAATGTGTACACATTTGCTTGATTTACTTTTCAACTTTCTTCTCTTTTCTCATGTTTTCACTTTATTCATCATCTAAACTCGAAGTTTTAGTTTTGTAGATCGTTTTTTCTCTGTTTCTTCTTCGTCGACGATTTTTGTCTCCCGTCTTTTCCCCTTCTTTACTCTGGCGTGCGTGGCACAATACAGTACCACCTTCTCCTCCTATTCCTCTGTCTTACTCGCATTGTCCCCTACAACGATCTCGCACGATCATTCCAATTAAATTGCATATGTTAAAAGTCTAAAATATATATAGATATATATGAATATAAACAAAACAAAAAAGGAGACTAACAGAAGATACGGACGCGGGGGGAAGGTTTCGTGTGTTAATTATTTCTTTTTCTATACTATATCATTCATAAGGGATATGACGCCTTAACATTTCTCTCTAGTGGCTAGTTTTCTAATGTTTCCTAGAGCGTTTTTAGTGTGTGATTTGTTTTTTGTTTTCTTCATGTCACACCAATCGTTTACTTTACAGATTTTGTTTTTTTTTGTTTTAATCACCCCTCTCAATGCATTGATTTAGATGTGTCACAATTAAATTATATTTAATCGACCAAACATTACGGTATGGAGCATATTCACATAAATAAAAATAAACCTATCCCAGTGCGATATTTGTTTTTGCTTGCTGATACTCGTTTGTATTTAATTTATGGTTTGTTTCGCACGGGGGGCTGGATTTAAATGGATTTCGTACTTAATTTAAGAAACAAAAGAAAAACATAACATCCAGTGGTAAAGTGTTCAAATTGAACTGCTCCTCACTTTGCCAATCTTTGCAAACTAACACCCATTTCGACTTCAGATACACATTTTGGAGCATTTGCAACATGGTTAAATGTACACAGCGCTGGGCCGGGGAGACTTGTCCTTTTCTTTGTATGATGATCTTGGCAGCTTTATCTGTTTTATCTATTTTGTCACCTCTGTTTTCCTAACTGGTTTTTCCATTGCCTTGTAATGTAGACGTTATTCGGCGGATAACCCTTTTACAGCAACAACAACAAAAATGGGATAATGGTTCTGAGGATTGACGTTTTTGTGTAGAAAGACTCAAATACACACAATAATTGAAAAGCAAAACGAAAAAAAAACATAAAAAATAGGTAAGAGGCAACTCTCTCAACGAAATCTACGCAAAAATGTACAACACATGAAAACTACTCTTCTCACCGAACACATTAAACTAAGGACTTTTTCAATTAGCATAAATTTGTTTTCTTTTCTTCTTGTTAATGTTTATTCCCTTTTTTCTATTACCGGTAGCGCCATTCTGTTTTATTTACAGTCATTATCGCACACGATCGCTCGCACGCACGACCCTTTCATATCACAAGCTGCGCGGATTATTGCGAGCTGACATGAGACCATCATCGCAACACATTCCTTCCCTTTCGCAAACACGACGCACATACAGAGGCTTTTAATCCACATGTTTTTTGACCGTTTTTGTTTAATTCAAACTGTTTAGCCAGGCTTGCCCCACTAGCTGTAATTGGCAATCAGCTGTACTACCGAAGCTACACATCCCAATTTCCTGCTGCAGGGAAATAATATATTCTTCTGGTGATAGTGTATGGTGTACCTTAGCTTTCAAACCTCTCTCTCTCTCTTTCTCTCTCTCGCGCGCGCTATCTCTCTTTCGATTAGCACACTCTGTGTATGTAAAATGAACTATGTTTTTCATTTCCCTCTAAAATTATTTCCCTTCTTTTTTCTACACAATCCCTTTCGCTCAACACAGGAAGGGTTTGCGGCAGGGATTTTTTTTAATTAAATCTTTCCCTTCTCTACTGATCATGCTGTATCATGCGTACCGCTCCAAATATTTCTTTAGCAGCACTGATTTGGTAATCATTTGCACTGGCTATAGACTCTCCGAAACAAGGAAGGGTTAGGAATCTATCGTTTATAACATAGAAAATCAGTTCGCATCCTAAACCCACTTCCTAGCTAGCTGTGGCTGATGCGACACGAAGGTTGACACATACTACAATGTCCCTTTCTCTCTCACGCTGTGTCCTTGGTGTTTAATCGATCCATCTGCACGATCGTAACCATATCTACCATATCTATTACCATCTAATTAACATCTCACACATCTCTTCGATGGGATTTTGTTGAAGTATGCAACAATTGCGCGAAAAAAAACTAAAACAGTTGCATCTTTACCACGCTTAACGCCCATCACAATTCCTTGCAATGGTTGTTCGGAAGGGGCGCACCTCCTGCCACCACATTGGCTTCATTATTTGTATGTGGCTTTAGAATACGCATGCATACCTCACGTGTTTGCATACCGAATGAGCCATTGTTGGTGTGTTGGCGTTTTGCTGCTAACAACCGATAGACACACCAAACTATGTTTTTCATGCGCTGGAACACGATCATCAACATTCATCATTTTCCTAGCCTCCAACCGGCGACAACTGCACGATCGATCACTTGAGGTAGGCTTTGTACAGCATCTGACTTTTGCCGGTTTCCCTCTCCTGCTCCAGATAGAACAGCATATCACGCAGGTTAACACGTTTGATGCGCGGCCGCAATGGGGTGGGCGCTTTCCCGCTTAACGTACCGGCTCCTGACACTCCAAGCTGCAAATGCAGAAGAAAAAAAAACGAACGACGCCAAATTAGAAGATCGTTATCGACTAATTAAAAAAATCTAATTTTTGTTGACGCATTCTTACCGTGGTAGAGGCCGATGCACCTTCCTCCAGTTTGGGCTTCTTTCGCGGACCGATCGCTTGCAGGGCAGTCAAGTTGGCGTCTCGTTGCCGCAGCTCTTCCATTTCGGCGCGTTGCATTTCTTTCGCCTAAATAACCATTTTGGATGAAAAGCAAAAAGGCATTTAAACATTTCCTTTTCATTCCACTTCCCGTGCTCATTCTTCTCGATTTTACCTTTGCTTTTAGCTTTGCCTGCTCTGGATCTTCCGTTTTCGAACGCGATTTAGCTGCCCGCATTAACATTTCCCGCTCCTGCTCTTCGTGCCGCTTTTGTTCGGCTTTGTCCAGCTCCTCCAGAAACTTGATCTGTCCTCGCACATCCTTGGTGACTTCGTATCGCGGATCAACCTTTCAAAAAAGCAAAACAAGCGAGCCCCAATTGTATCAGTATGAGATTTGATAACCCGATGATAGCAATTTAAGTTCCTCCCTCTACTACCTTGATAATATCTATCCGGTGTTCCGCAATGATGGCCAATTTCTCGACGACGTTCTTTAGCCGCTCCTGGCAGGCGTGCGATATCAACACCGCAACCTCATTGCTCGGCTCCTCCAGCCCGTGTCGTGCGATGATGGCCCGTATTCTCGACTGCAGTGCGGGCAGATGCAGAAACACCTCGTCCTTGCACGACCGGATCTGCGTCCCGACGAACTCGGTCGAACCGAGGATGCGCTGCGTTTCCTCCGCCAGATTAACGCCACCCATCGCCGCCACATCGTTAATGTCGTCGTCCCCATACATGGACGCGTGGTGGTGATAGAACTGCGACTGGGCCGACGCACCCGCCCGCTTGCTGGCCGCACTTTCTGCGTCCGTGCCGCTGGCGGCCGCCGATGCGCTAGCCTTCTTCTTGGACGCCCCCGAGAGGTTCTGCGATTTAGCGGTAACAGTTTTATTAGTCGATACGGACGTTACGGTCGGACCGCTACTACTACTATTGGACACTCCGCTGCTTGCTGCCGTGCCGATCGAAATAGTTCCCGCTGATGGTGGTGCCGTTGCCGCCGCTGCCGGTGTGGACGGCGAGGAGTTCACTACTACCGTCGCGGAGATACCGCCGGGCGGCACCACCGTCGTCGCTGCAGAGGAAGAGGAGGAGGAGGAAGAAACAATCCCAGCGCCAGCAGCAGCGCCAAGCCCGACGGCGCTTACCGCCGACGAGGTGAGCGTGAGGGCGGGCATGGTCGGCACAAGGCTGACGGCCAGCGAGCCGACACCGCCGCCCGCCGTCGTGCCGCCCATGACGCTGGAATTCCCTGAGACTGGCTGCATCGGTGGTGGCACTTGGTTCAAACTGACCACCACGTTCCCACCGCCGGTAATTGCTGTCACTTGCTTAACCTGCGTCGCGGTCGACCCAGACGCGGCGGCAGCGGCTGCCGCTGCAACGGCCGCCACCGATGCGACCGGGGTCTGGCCCCGGATCTGATTGACCTGCGACTGAAGGAGCTGTTTGCCTAGCCCGCCCGTCGTTACTGTCGTGCCGCCGACGGACGTAACAGTGCGCGACACCGGTGTAGTGGTGCGTATCTGTAACGTCGCCCCAGTACGTGTAATCGAGGTGCCGGACGGTGCACGGATCTATAGATTGCATTCATGCGCATATACGGGAGCCGGGTAAAGGCATCGAGCAAGAGTGTGAGAGGGTGAGAGTTGGATCGATGTGTGCCCAAGGGTAACCCGGTGAATAAACATGGTTTAAAGGGAGCAGGAGGGCAACGCATGTCAAAAGACGCACCATTTCACCGAGCATTATCATCATCGTTATTTGTAGGCGAGAAGAGAGAATATGAGGGAATAAAACCGTTATTTCATCGTTCATCGTTCATACTACAAATAGGCAAGAGAGAAAAGTTTGGATTTTTGTTTACGGCGAGCCACTAGCTTCGTTTTTCGATTGAACTATATAGTACAACTTGTGTCCTACGTGCCATATAAAATTAATAAATGGTAACATTGAAACAGGTTTAAAATATTAAGGATCAATAAAAAAAACACTCGAATTAAATAGCGTAGCCAAGTGGAGAAAAACTAACATTTAATATTTTTCAAGATTGTTCTTTTTGGTGATAAAACATTTAAATGTCTTGAGAACTAGGAATTACGCTTGGATCGACATTCAAACGCATTCAAAACAAAAAAATATATAGTAAATTACACATTGAAATTCACATTAAAATCCTTACATATATCATCGTAAACAGCTATTATTATGGAAGAAAAACTCTTTTTTTAACTAATGATCCAAATGTCTAAACTTGTTCATTTTCCAATTTCACAAAACCGAAACACTACTTGTCTGGCCTTTAAACAAAAATTTGTCACTTTCCTGTCCCGAACTCATCATACATTTAGATGAGTTCTTTTTAATAAATTTTATACCTATTTGCGGATAAAACATGTTCCTCCTTTTTTCAGCCGGTAGAGAGAAATTTAGTATCGAGTAACTATAAAATCTTATTTAACAAAATAAAACTAATTTCAATAAAACAAAACAAAACAACAATTCGAATGCAAGCCGATACTATATAATAGCTATTTATGTAAAAAAGGGTGTCATGCATGCGAAACAAGAATAAGGTAAGGGTAAGATTCAATAAGAAGAGGGAGAGAGGCGCTCCCAGTAGCTAATGTAAAAAAGGCACTATTAATCTAGGAATGAGGGTAAGAGGTAAGGTGAATCTGAATTGGAAAGGATATAGGATATACAACAACTCTTGGCTGAAGATGGCTTGCGTGTACAATAGACGAGATGAACACAGCACAGGAAAACAGAGTATTTTCAGCTCGATAAAACGGAACATAAATCCAGCACCCAAAATAGAGGGGAATAGAAGGGGTGGGGAGAGTATAGTCAGGGTGTAAAGTAGGTATGCATATATAAACGAACCCGTCTTCAGGATTAGAATGGTTATTGCATCGTGGGATACCTATTTTATCTTTCCAGCATCCAAAGACTATTTTTTTAAATATTGCATTTAAAGTAAAGATTTCGAATTCGTCAATGCTTCTATTGATCGCTCTTTTTTTTTTCAAAAGAAAGATAAAACAAATACCCATATTTCCCATTCGAGGGAATCATAACGAAAAGCAACGTCTAATCAAAATGCCAAAGAATAATATTCAACAGTGGTAACAAACATTCCAGTCAGGCGCAATATAATGATGAGGGAAGAGAGGTTAAAAGGGTAGCAGCAAGTAACAGCAATTATCGTAATATAGGGAACACAACAACCATGTCATTTTTGTTTTTCATTCACTACTGTACTAGTTGCGGGAAAATAATAATAACGCAAACCAAACAAAATTAAAAAGAAAGGCAATTCTCCATCCATACCGCACCACTGGACAGGGGGTAAAGGGGGAGCACAGCTCTTAAAAGAACGTATTAAATGCTTCAAAGCAAAGTAAAATTATCGAAAGCAAAATTGATGCTCGTACAACACGAACAACAATTGCAATTCGATATAAACACGCTACGAACCTTGTACGATGAATAGTTTAAGTTAAGAAAGTATCTTACTTTTCGATCGAGATGTGATTTTGTTTTGTTTTTGTTATGATTGCATTGATACTCAAACTATGATCGTACAAAGGTTCGTCGCTTGTACATACTTAGGTTTTTATTTTCAAGGGTAACTACTTCGATCGGCAACTGCAACCAACTGTACTGGCTCAACTATGTAATCTGTTTGTTCTAGAAGTGAAATAAAAATCTTTCAGCACAACAAATGGATGGTTTTAGCAAAAGAAACGTACATTTTGTCTGTAATCTTAACTGAACCAACAGATTACAATGTGGCACGCGTTAATGTTTAGTGCAAAGCTTATTACAGAAAATCAACGACTCTTTCTAATCGATCAAAATAAATCATAAGGTATGCTAAGATATTACATTCAAATAGTGAACAACATTAGGTGCTAATCCAACCGTGCAACTACCACACACCGACTATCATCATGTATAGAGGAATATATAAAAAGGTACGTACTCGGTACTGAGTGTTGGCGATATAAGTTATAAGACAATACAAATGTTGCGCGTTTGCCAGGTTGGGGATTGAGAATGTTTTTAAGGAAAAAATATGTTATAAAATAATCAGATAGGAAAGGTTGATTGATGTACAACCTACAAAAAGAAAAACATCAGGAAGCAATATACGGCAGGAAAAGAGAGGGGATAGGCAAGGAGGTTGTGCTAATAAGTTGATTAATCAGGTGATAGGGAGTTGCAGTAGTGGCAGTGTGATACGAAGGGTAAGCAAAATTTAGATGCAAGAAAGGGTGTGTGCAGCACAAAATTAACCAAAAAAGAAAAAAGTGTTTTGCAATTGAATTAGATGCAGTGAAAAAGTTAGTGACGTTAACCTTGTTTTATAAAAACGGAAGAAAAACAAACAAACTCAAGTGGCCATAGTGTAAACACGGACTACGAAACAAATATGCTACTAAATTTCTCTAAGTACCTGCTGAGCGGAGGAAATGTACGTAGCACTCCCACTCACCGGTAGCAATGCAGGAGGTGTGGTTGAGATGGTTTGTGGCAGCTGCTGGCCGCCGGCCGTCTGCACGATCGTTGTATGGCCGATCGTGGTTGCATTTGGTCGGATCTGTTGGGCAGTTATGGAGCGTGGTCCGACGATAGTTGTCGTCGTGCCGCCTACCTGCTGCTGCTGCTGGTGCAGGGGCGTCTGTATTCGCACGGGTGCAGCCGGCCGGATGGTGGTCTGTCCGATCCGTGGCACCGTCGTCATGCCGGACTGAGAGGTGAGCATGCGGATTTGCGTCTGGCCGACCATGCTGTTCTGCGACACGATCGTCGGTGCGACCGGACGTATTTGGGCCTACAAAAATGGAAGAGGAACGGAATTATTATTTCATGCCCACCACCACCATTGCTACTGTGTGCTACTTACAGGAATTTGGGATAAGGCGGTAGTACCGAATGCTACAGCGGTTGAGGGCGGGTTGATACCTTCGATCGTTATCTCTTTAGTCACTAGCGATTGCCGTAGCAGTGGTAAGCTTTTCTGTAGGTAAACAAAAACACAGGTTTAAGCATCGTTGTCTCAATGGTGACGTCAATTTCGGCCGGATTGTTACCTTTAAAAATCCAATCAAGCAAGGTTGCGGACTAGCGTTCAGCAGGCGCTCGAGCCGTTCGCAAAACTCCGCAGGATCGACGTTCGCGTCCACCAACTCCTGTATCAGCGTTCGCACATTCTGCTCCACCTTGGCCGGTTCCCGTTTGGAGAGTTCGATTAGGTTCGTCAAAAATTTGCTACACTTTTCTTTGGTATTATCTAAGGAGTTTCGCTGCTGGGCCGGCGTCGTGCCGGGCGTGGTAGTCACAACCACCGTTTGCTGTTGCGACTGCTGCTGGCCCACGGAATGAGGTGTTGCGACGACCGTCGTCGTCTGCTGCTGCTGGTGTTGCTGCTGTGCCGCCGCCAGCACGGTAGGTTGGCCTCCCACCTGTGACGGTGAGTGAGTGATCGTGATATTTTGCTGCGCGGCCAGGGCCGGTACCGGTGCGACCGATGCAACCGGCGTCGGCTGGGTCGAGATGTAGCTGGTCGGGGTCGTCGTTATCGACTGAGAGCTAACTATTATTGCACCGGATCCAGATGAATGTGTCTAAAAAAGCAGGGTAGGTGAGTAAAGTAAAAATTAGTATACTTCTAATAGTATCAGTTGGTGGTTGAAAACATTTACAAAATACATCTGTTTGCAACCTTGTGTTGCTTTAATTGGGAAACAGCTGATTCAAGATGCAATCATTCGAAGGACGATTAGAAAATAAAGACGACAAACAATAAACAAATAAAACACTACCATCTATAGCCAAACCATTTCGTGGATGGCCGCTAGCAACATGAGCTATTTTGATAAGCAAAATATAACATTCAAAATAACACTTGATATGATCCAGGGCACATGAGATTTGCCAATTGACAGGGGTTGCAAATGCGAAACAGAAGAAAAAAGCATTGATATATCTGCTTTAAGTCTCTTTTGTCTTTTTGCTGCAAAACATAATTTCCAAAGGTAAACCAAACACAAAACAAACAAATCGGGTTCACAGCACAGTTATTGCTGGTAGTAAGACAGTCATTGTATGAAAAGTAAAAATTACAATTATTTGATTCCATTTTTGAACAGCTTAACAGCCAGCGCACACACACACACACGTATTGGAGAACGTGTTTACAACAACAACAAATTGTTTAAAAAAATACATGCAATTGTAGCTAACAAACAGAAGAAGCAGGACGAAGAGATGTTTCAGTCTGGGATTTCGTTGCCTTAAATTATGAAGCGAGGAACGAGCTACACCACTTTAGATTCAAACCTATAGTGTTGAATTATAATTCTAATTTTTACACCATATGTCATTACAGATCGATCTTACCAATTTGTTCGTAGCTCACACCTTTTTACTATTTTGATCTATACAGAATCATTTCTTTAAACAAATCAAAAACACATTTGTAACATGCGCTCAACTAAAAGGAAAGAAATCATACACGGTTTCTTCTCTCGCTAACATAGAAACAAACTTAACTCCTTACAAACGAAACATTTCTTAAAAACGTAACACTCGCAAACAGTTTTCAAAACTCACGGAAGATGAACTAAGTGTAAACTTAACAGAAGAAACAGAGGTACACAATGAAATCATTAACAAAAAACTCAACCAGAGAGATAAAAAGAAGGGATAGTTCTCTTTAAAACAAAACGTAGTAGAAGTAGTAGTGTGTGGTCAACAAGCAAATTCGGTTTGGATTTGGTAATTACATTTTGCTTCTGTTTCACCTGTTGCGCACTGGTGACAATGGTCTTTCGGAGGGCTAATGGAGGACCGGTAAACCTACTTACAGCTGGTACAGTTTGCAACCGTATCGTCTGATTCGCGGACGACCCCGTCAGACTGGCGGGCGTTATTTGAGTACCGGCGGGTGCCGGTCCGATCCGGAGCAGCTGAAACTGGCCCTGCTCATTCTTCAGCAGCAGCGTCGAACCCGGCTGTCCTTGAAGGGCACTTAATGTGATCTATCGATGGCCGGGTGTTTGTTTTTTTAGTCAGCGGGCATCAGTTTCATATTCCATCCAAGTTGTATATTCCATATTGTAGAGAACACGTTGAGATGATTTGGTGCATAAACGAGAATGAAAAAAGGAAATTAGTAAGGCTCGTTTTGGTGGCATTGTTTTCACTATTCTATGACCCACAAATATATGAAACACGTAACAGGAAACAAACATACAATCTTTTGTTTTTGTATGATTAATATTATACGGATTCTTTGAAGTTTTCAATAGCATTATTCAAAGCGAGTTTGAAAGCTTCATTTGATTTAGTTTCATTTTAAAGGAAGCAATTCATTGTGCAACGAAGCAATTGGATTTTTTTTAAATAATGGAAAAAGATATTACATTTCAAAAGTACACGCTCAACTGCTTCCTAGAATAGCGCAGGTATTGTAACTAAAAGCGATAATTTAAAAAAAATACAGTTGACCCTCACACAATCCTGACAATCTGTTCCTTTTTTTCTACTTTACGTTGTATGAAAAATACTGCTTATGCGGTAAATTATTCCTTTATTATTGATTTAAAAAGATAAATGATTAGTTTTATACCACAATAATGACACTTTTATATACTTCAATATCAACATAAAATCATTTTCCAGGATGTCATTTTGTGTGGGTCCACTGTACATACATAAAGCCCAAAAAACACAACAGCAAAAAACGACAAAAAAAAACAGCACGTAACGAACAAATAAAACATTAGAAAGCATTTCTTGTGTACACACACATAAATATAATAAGCAGCAAATTAAAATTCTGAAAACGAACATAGTCGCAACCATTTTTTTTTAAATCACACTTAAACATAAAAAGCATTGCAAAAAAAAAACGCTCGCCTCAAAAGCTAATAAATAAAAGTGCGAAAAATTCAAGAAAACTATGCATTTACGACAAACTTTTGTAGATTTTCATATCAAATGTGTAAAACAAAACAAGAAAAAAAAATCGAAAAAAGGATAAAAGCTAACAACAACGGAGCTAGTTAAGTAATGGGTGAAGAAAAATTGTTTGATTCTTACAGCGCTTGCGTTTGGTGGTCTAGTACTAACTATTGGCTGACTACCAATAACAACTCTAGGTGATACAGCGGCAACAGTTTTCTGCTGTGCTTGTGTAGGTTGTGCGCCAGGTCTAACATTTACAATTTGTACACCACCGGGTAAACCGACTATGTTTGGTGTTGCCTACAGATAATGGGTGAAGGGAAGGTTGAATACGAAAAGTTTTGCATTAGTATCATTTGACTTCGAAGAAAAAATCAAGTTCTCTCGCTTTTTAAGTTCCTACTCCTATCATTGATGATACAGCGCATCCTACGAGATAGTTCATCATATGTGCCCTACCAATGTGATAATTAGTGCAGTTCTAGCGCGCAAGCAAAACGCATCGGTTGCAATAACGCCCTATGCTATTATGGTTATTATAGCAGCACATTAATAATACAAATTCCTTTTGTTAACTAAATAAATTCCGTAAAAGAACATTGTTTAGGCTTTTCTTCACATTATAAAAACCTGGTACCCCTTTTCCCAATGATTGCCGGTTAGTTTTACAAAACCGGCAACAAGTTGTACGCAAGCAGAGACACGCACACACAAATTAACCGTCAAGAATGAAGGTCAATGACATGGTTATTGCGAAGCTTAACCGGCTTCCTTGAATTCTCCTCGGCCCAAAGTCTCTCGTTCAAACTCAACACCATCGGGAGCGTATTCGCGTGTCTATGTTTGGACAGTGTGTACAACAAACATAACAAAACAACTGGAATAATTTATACACGGTGCGTTCAAAATTCGCTTCGATTCCACCCGCCCATCCAGAAGTTACCCCTTTCCCCCCGCATCCGAGAGTGACATGCTGACACATCACACACGTTTCCAAATCAGCTGCGATATTCTGTCAAAATCAACAAATGCCACCACTACCATCAAAACAACATACAGCATCCGGGAGTGTGTAGTAAATAATGATAGTAAAGGCATCAAATGCCGGCTGCCCGACAATCCCGATCCCCAACAGGAAGATCGCAGAATTTGCTGAGCACATCGGGGTTGTGTGTGGTAGTTGTTTTTCTTTTATGGTGCTTTCCCTGCTCTTCGGACAGCAAATATCACAGGGAATCAGTAGCGTTTGCGACGTCTTCTCGGATGCTGTGTCTCTCCGATCGGAAACCAGGAGACAACATACACGCGAGAAAAAGCCCTTGCGCGCCCACAGCATACGACGACGAGAGTGCGCGGATTATCTCGCGAGAGAGCAAGAGAGCATTGTAAAAACGCCCGTAAACGTCACACATGTTTTATGTACACTTTAGGTGAGAGGAAGGAGATGTAGGTGGCGTAGTGACCGACAGGGTAGCTGGTCTGCTAGTGTTGGCTATTGCTGTGTGTGTGGTGCGTGAAAAACGCGGGATTTCCTTTCCGTCGATGACTATTCAAGTTCGACAAGTGTTTGAAGTGTATTGCACACATACACAGCAGCTCATTTCTTAGGTCTCGCTCACAAGGCCCGTATCGAAGGTTTGCTTCTACTACCTCGTCGGCACGATATTTTCAATGATTCCATGGCTTTGTGCGAATATCTTTCAAGGCATTCCAGTGGAAGAAATACCTTAAATGGAAAGCAAAAAAATAGTTACAAAAATTATTTCAAGGAACATTTTTAGCACTGCTTTTAGTTCCACACCTTTATAAAAACCAGAAACACACACCCGTCCACCTGAACGTTTACAATTACGCTGACCGAAGTGAAAGTTTGCGACTTTAATCCCGTTCAAGCCGGTACACGCGACAAAAAGAAACGCAACACAACACACGCCTTTGGTATGTTATACGCCAGTCGTATTGCAACTGCTGCAGCACATTTGTAACAAAAAATTAACCAAGAGTTTAAGAAAATGTTTGTTCTAAACCCAAAACGTGATTGGCACTCAATTCTAAACTATTCTCAACATAATTACATATCGTCACAATGCAACATATCTCAGAATACCATGGGTAAGTTGTGTTTTTCCTTTCGCTCTCTGACGCACACTTTCGCATATATGTATGCTAACTTTCTCCTATCATCTCACGCACGCACACCCACCAAAAACCATGTATGCTGCTGTCCCTTATTAAATTGTGCCGGAATTTCCGATCATTGCCAGGACACGATGGCATACTGTGCCGTTGTAGTAGTAGCGCCCTCATTTCAATTGTGCAACTGTAGTAGTAATGTTTACATCTTTTACAAAGCCTGTCACTCGCACACCGGTACCAGCAGTCCGGTCTGTCTCTTCCACCCTTCCCTGAGGGATTTTACTCTCAATAGATTCATTCCAGAGACCTGACAGGTGAAAGGCTCCCTGCTATTCCTACACACACAGGAAAAAGCCGGTTAAAAGCCGGTTAAAAGCCGGATAAAAAAAGATTGAAACAAACTGGTTCAAGCTGAAAACTGGTTCCACATAAAATCACTTTTGACAATGGTAAATCACACACACACACACACACACACTAACAGAAATATTAATTAGAAGGATTAGAGAACAGCGCGCAAAAAGAGCTTGAGTGTGTGTGCGTGTGTTTGGTTAGTGTAGAAAACAGAAACAGAATTTATCCTTGCGACAACA
>KB681713.1:0-16525 GCA_000349165.1 Anopheles christyi | reverse complement strand
GTAGAACGCAAACACCTATCTAGACAGTTTATCGTTCATTCGTTCGTCATTTCGACGGGAAGAACCCAAACACCTATCTAGACAGTTCTTCGTTCTTCCGTGATGGGAAATTTTCTTCGCTTGTAGACGAACGGACGAAATGCCCTTACACAATTTGGCGAACGCAGTTCGTTCGTTCACCTCATAGAACTGAACGAACTGAAGAGTTCTCGTTTGTTCTTCCCAACTTTAATCGAGACAATGGATATTTAACTATGATGCTCATGAATAACGTAACCCTTTTAATTTATTTGAAAGGGTTTGTTGTTAAAACTTATTCAACGTTTTGATTGGGGCAAAATGGTAATTGAATAAGATTCTGAGCATCATCCATAACATGGCCGTTTTGCCCCATGTCGAATGACAAGCGCTACATTTCTATACACAAGAATAAACATTTCTTTCTTCTTCTTCTTGGTTGGCACAACAACCCACGTAGGATCAAGTCCTGCAAAGCCAATAATGTGGCTAGCTCTCTGCGACTTATTGTACCCATAAGCAGGATAGTAAGTCCTTCGTTTGAGGTGAGCTAGGCCGTACGAACGGACGGATTCGAACAAGGTCGTGCCTTATGACAGGCCTACGCCACTACCACTCGACCACCGAGCCACCTCAACATAACATTTCTTTAGTGAACATATTTAATACAGTCTGTTCCCGGGTTACATGGTTCCAAATACCCACTAACGTTGCAAGCTTGTGGAGCTGATGATTTAGCTATTGAATTATTTATGTGACACTAATCACTAAAACAAATCAACATATTTAAATAATTTAAAAAATTCATTTAAGTTGCAATTTATTTTCCCTTTGACAATACGTCAATACATCAATACATTTCGTTCAAAAAAATATCAATTTTCAACATCCGCATATGTCGGGAAACGTTTTACAGATTTGTGCGCTGACAATTGTGGTATGTTGCATTGCTGTATGATGCATTGCTGACAGTGGTCACCAATACATTACACATCCTGGTACGATTTCGGACACTCACCGGAATTCTTGCACTATGTGCCAATTTCGTCTTCGGGAATTGCATCCAGTTTTCTCGACAATATTACCTCCAGCGGTTTATATCAATTAAGCGACATAAAAAATACACTCATGAGACAACTTGATCTGATCTTCGCCAATATTATTGCGACTGCACGTTGCGTAGATTTGTCCTGCTACCCTTCACGAATCATTCACACCGACCGTCACCATCCTGCTATTGACTTAACCGTACGAGTCTCTGGCAACCGACATAAACCTTCAAGAAAACCTCAGAATTTGATCAGAATCTAAACAGGAATCAATTCAACGATATTGACAAAACTTTGGCGTCATTTACATCATTTCTGTTGTCATCATTCGAAACACAATTCACCGAAACACAATTCTGCACAAGTTATCAGACAACCTACCAATCGAATTGTGTACCATCTTTAAAGGCTAAGAAAGGTCTGGGTCCGTACAAAGGTCGTTTTTGTACTGTAGCTACAACCGAATTCGGTAAGGCACTTATCTAGCCATGCTTGAGACTTATATGAAACGATCGCCTGAATCATTCTGGGCCTTTGTCAATAAAAGCCGCAATGCGTGAGTGATTCCAAAGTCTATTGTATACAATGGAATAATTGGTTCTTGTGTGACAACTTGTGTCAATGCGGTTTTTTGCTCAAATGTTCGTTCAGTCCTTGAGTACGCCAGCGTGGTTTGGATGCCACCTATCCAACGTCTATCTGACCGACTTGAATTCATTCAGCGCCGACTCACACGCCATGCAATGAGTCTACTCCCATGGCAACCTGATAGGTAACATCTGTCATACGAATCACGGCTAAAGCTTCTTGGTCTCCTTAAACTCACTGATAGACGCCACATCGCACAGCAGGTTTATTGCAGGTCTACTCATGGGCAATATCGACTGTCCAGCCTTGCTGCAACGGCTGGACATTTATGCTCCAGCAGTGCTCCTACGTTCGCGCCCTCTTCTCAAGCAGGGCTTTTAATGAAGTTAGTACCCTTTTTGACTGTAATGTTCCTTACCATGCCTTTAAAGAACGTCTGTACAAACGTCTATTGTAAATTTATTTTTAAGAGACTCTAAGTAAGACTTAAGAACTTATTATCGGGACCCCGATTGTCCATTGAACAAAGAACATCAATAATAATATTAATACACACACACGCCTGATCGTGTAACAGATTTCATCCTACGTCATGTGTCGACTGATGATACTATCAAAGCCCTGAAAGTGCTAAAAGGGGCAGCCCCGGTGGTCTAATGGATGACGCGCCGGATCCTGTAAAGGCCGGACGGAGTTAAGTTCTCATCCAGACTTGTCCCCCTTAACAAGGCCTGACTATCCGGCAACGTGGTAAAAATAAGTCTAGTAAGCCTGTATAAGGCCGGCATGACCTCGTAGGTCGGTTACGCCAAGCAAGAAAAAAAAATACATATATATATATATATATATATATATATGTATATATATATATATAAGTCAAGTCAAGTTAAAGGGAACATCCAACAATCGGACAACAATTTGAAAAAAACACTATACCTGATTACTAAAATGTAAATATGAAAATATCAAACAGTTCATGTTTTTTTGTTTTTCAGAACCAAATGTAATTGATACAGATAAACGGGTTGTAATGGTAAAACCAATAGACGACCATATTCACTACGGAATGTTTTCAATGAGAACAATGAAAATCCGATTGTACTGCCCTAATTTAACTTATATTGGAAAGCGGTAAGGATAACTCTATAAACAAGCCGTAATCGGTAATTAAGCGAAAAATTAGTGTAATGTTTATGTTATTCTAGCGAATAAAAGTGTTGTTACAAAGCATGGCTTTCCCTGTCTTTTCTGTAAATTCCAATAAAAGTTGTTTTACTTTGCCAATGCTTCTAATTGAAGCTTAAAATGCGAAAAAAAAAGTTTTTGCAAACGTTCCCTTGACTCGTGCTCTCCATCGTTAAATAAGCTACAAAACGGCTATAAAATAAAGTGAAAAGAATGGACACTTCTAAGTACAATCTCCTCATCGGCGGTACTTTCCTACGCAAACCAAATATTTACGCAACACGCGTAAAGTGATTTCGAAAAGCGTTTAAATCAGGCCCATCAGCACCATTTGCCAATAAAATTACCCCCACGCAGCATCATCATCCGTGTTTCACGTTCATCAGCATCAGATAATGCATGTTGATTGCCATGACTGATAGATCCTACAAATTGCAAACAGTGACCTATCCTCAGTAAAATAGCTTTGCTCATTGGTGGAACGACCAATATAGTTCAATTGTTAACATTACTAGTCCATTCACGTCCATCTTTCGTGTAAATTTACACTACTTTAATCTGCATTACCAAACAATCAGCACTTATTATCGTGTTGTAATATGGCTTATCTCGGCGTCTACACAACAAAAAAGAATACAGATTTATTTAAAAGATGGAGTTTTTTTTGCTCTGTTTTTGCTGGGCTATACCCTAAACTGTAAACTGCGCTTAAACTGCGGAAAATAATTTTTTTTTTCTGTTGCTGTGTTACAACTAGGAAATATAATTGGATTTCCAATATACTTCAACTTTATTTCCACATCTTACGGCATAGAAAAAAATGTCTATGTCACAGGTGTTTCCTTTGCATTGAAAGTTAAATCAGAGCTATTCTCTCGATGTGTATATTTAAACATACTATCCCATACTGCAAATCTAAGTTTACCATTCGTTCCCAATCACGCGTCATAAATTTCATTTAGGTAGTAAATATAGATAAAATGTTCGAACAACTACATTAAAAATCACACAAAGGTTTTCTATCAGTTAGCATCAGTTTGCATCACTTACGATTATGTTTGCAAATTCATTTGGTTGAATATAGTTCATAGAAATCATAACCTTTCCGTGGCCTAGAACCCTTAGATTCAGTTCTTCCCATGCCATTATCTGCAATCTCCTTAGTGTCCCAACACTTATCTCAATGAACCCCTTATCAGGCCTTCAACGTTAGTTATTGCACCTTTAACGCTCCTGGTATGCTGTTATTCTCTTTTAGCTGTATGTTGCAACAAAATTTATGATCTAAATTGATCATGCAATATTTCATACAGTCTAACATACCAGCTGTTAACTGGTTATTCTTTCAAAACAACAAACTTTTTCTATGGTTAATGTTTAGAAGCAAAAACAGTACTTATCAAATATGTTTTGAAGGCTTTAATAGCTCATAGGATCCGACAGCCCGTACAAAAAAAATTAGAAAATTGTTGCAATAAAAAAAATCAATTCAAGGCACTTGATAACCAATCTTTTTTTTTTGTAATTGCTTTTGCCTAAAAAGAAAATATTCTTAATCATGTTTTATCATTTTACCATAAACGTTGTAAAATGCTTATGTGCCCTGCATATAAGTCCATCTATACAGATGTTGGAAAGAAATCACGTAAATGCAAAATATTTAACAACTTGACTATGATCATGGCAAAATAAAACTAAAAGAACAAGACACCTTGTTGTGTATTTCAAAAAGTATAATATTATTTTTTCATAATTCAACATAACATGTAAGCGCAAATTGACTTATTTTTACTTTCAGACTACATCATGTACCTCACAATGCTAAGTGAAATAACGTTCCTGAGCTTCTCTTTTTGATGCAACATCTGCGCATGTTGTAGACTTTCAAAACCGCGTGCACCTTGTTATCAATGAGGAGGACTGGATGGACCATACTACGGGTCGATAGGGTTGTAAATTTTCGGTTGTTGCTATATATACTGTGGCTGACGTAGCGAGAAGCTCGCAGTAGCTCCCGGTACTTTACAACGATAACTCGTTTTTACCAGCGACATTTCCCGTTTTTCCTCTTAACCCGTTGATGTGCGTGCCGCTGTAAACCGTTAACATTTGTTATTGTTTTTTTTCTTTGAAGTGCAAAATTACTCTATAGCTGAAGTGAATGGTGTTATTTGTTTATCTTTAAAGTGAGTTACAAAACATGAGTTTAAAAAAAGCTGCAGTGATGATAGCTTTCGCTAATTTAATTGAGTGACATTTTTTTTAAATATCGTACTACGAATCTGGCTGACGCAAGATTGATATTGAGCGTAACGACGATAATTTCCTTCACGCTGATAAAACTAAGATGGCCAACCCACTACGAATTTTCATAACAGTTATTATACTCGTAAATGTGTTTTCAAATCAAGTTGAAGGTAATGTTTATAAATTAGACTATATTTTACTTAATAAATATGTAAGGGTGTTATAACGTCTCAACTGCATGAAGCTTACTTATAGTGCTTATAGTGCTCTGATTGAACACTGATGATACTCTTTCCAATTCTGTTGGTGTATGTTTAGTTGATTTGATTATAATTGTTGTCATGTTGCAATAATCCATAACAACATAAACGTTCAACAAAGAATCAATAAGATTAAGATTTTATTATGATGTGGTTTTAACGCCTTGATTAAAAACACGATCACTTTTTAATGACACTTATTTTTCCTTCTATAGTTATTTTTAATTTTTTGAATTTTTTTTTATTTTTTTTTTTAATAATTGAATTGAAGCGTTCTTTCTAAAATAACGTTGACTATTAGTTCGAAGCCAACCTTATCGAAACGAATGTATCAATATGGTTCGATTCCCTCTAAAATACGAACAATAAAACAAATAAAGCAATCATAAACAAGCAAGTTCAATTTCTCTAAATATAAGACTAAACCGTAAATTTGTTACACATTTTAAAGCTTTAAATTAAAGCTTATTATATAAAAAAATGTTTTCTTTGTGTACAAAGTTTTGTAACTATGTATAAAATCTGGCCTGGGAATAAACATATATTTCTATAACTATACCATAATTTTCTATTAATATGCCATAGTTTTTTTTAACTTGAAATATGCTGCTATGCTTAAATAAACTTAAATAGAGGATTATTTTAAAATAATCCTTTCATATCAGTCATCGTCTCGTTTCACAAAACTTCGATAAAACTACAAATTTAAAAAAAAAAGTATGGCCATACCGACAAGTATCGATTCTAGATCATCCAAACCAGAGGAGTATCGTACCATGTTCCAGTTATTACAAACGGACTTTTTTGTAAAAACTTATAATTCCAAAGCCCAACCAGTCTACACAAAATTATCAGAATTATGCGATTTTGCTTCACTTTCAACAATACATTTCATCTGTCGTATATTTGTCGTTAGATGCGTTTCTACCTGAATATGTCATTGGGAAATACCTGCAACGATTTTTTTTAATATATTGTCTGCTTTTTGTGCATACCCACTGTCGTTTCTCAATCCGTTCAACTCGTTTTGCCCGTATCCCAACAGAACAAAAATGCTCTTTGATTAACCAACCAGCTTTTCGAACGAAAAAGAATTCCTTTTTCCCATAACCCTTTTGTTGAAAACCATTTCCTCATAGATGATGGGCCAGGCTGCAAGGCTGTGATGATAAGTCGCGCATCGTTGACATTGCATCAAGAACACAAAGTGCCAAAGCCTCCGTAAAACAATCGCTCAAAGGCAAACTCTTATACATGTCACCCTTCGGGCAGAAACCCACTCCAAAAAACCTTGTTTGTTGGCACTCTGCTGCGTCATTCATGTTATACGTTGTTGCATTTTTTATCTCTTCTACGGATAAAGATATTGGTCGATGACGTCACGATACATTCAAATAATGTTCTAAAAATTGTTGAACTTTAGCCAAATCCGACTGCCCAAACGCCTTCGCTATAATTTCGCTGTAACATTTTTAAATGATACAGAAAGCACACACACTTTTCTAGCAAATTGCTGAAAAAATAGATAAACATGTACGCGTGTAAGGTCAGTCAAATCGCATTTGTTCCCTTTCACCGATCAAAAATACAACCAATTTGTTTTCCTTCCCACTAAGTAAAGGAGGCATCCATTTTTATAACTCTCGTATATCTCTTTGCAAAAAATACAAACATCGTTTCTTTTCTGTACCTATCAAGTTAACTGTTTACATGGCATCGAATTGTAGCGAGAATGTCTGTAGCCTTAAGCATTGTTTACTTTCAAACATTCACCCAAATATTCTCCATCCCAAAATGCGGGTTAAAAGTACATTTCGACAAACGTAATATTCTTTTATAAAAGGGCAAAAGGCAATTGAAAACAAACATAGAATGGCAAAAATAAAGTAGGGTGTTTAAAATAATGGTATGAATGATAATATTTTGTAAAAAAAAAAAATATAGTACAGCCAAGCGCATAAGCATAATATAAGGGTGCATTAGACACTCGTGCAGGAATCGAACCTTTAGACCATTATCCGTTCTTTTGACCGAGTCGGTGCAACATAATCGGTCAAAAGTCAAAAGAAGACAAAAATCTTCATAGGAATTCATAGTTAGTTGAATCAGCATAAGATCAACTCAAAAGAATAAGAAAAGAGTTTTAGGTTCAGGTTTTCTGTTTCTTATGTTTGATCCACCTTTTACTCCACCCTTTTTCGTGTCAAAACTGATACAAGCACAAACAACCTAATTGTTCGTTACACCATACCGAAAAGATTCGGCTTGTTTGGTAATTGATGACGGATACGCTACCCAACTGTCTGTTATACCTGACAGCATGGACACATGTGCGTCATATCGCAAAGAAACTACGGACAACAAAATGAAAGGATACGTTTTTCCAGTCGTATCGTATATAAGTTTTGATTAAAGGGAGTATGCAGTACATACGTAGCAGTTTGATTCAAAGAAATATTTCATAGTAAACATGCTGTTTCTTTCCTCCTGACTACATACAGTGGCCTGTTATATATTAAGGAAGTTAACGACACCTTTGTTCGTTCATCGTTTCGGTGATATGATACTAATTTCTCCTTTCATGTATGGTATTTGCATATCATACTAGCTATAACATTAATGAGCTATTGATTGTGCCTCAGTTACTCCAGCAATTCTTCATCTTATTTGGCTCAACAACCGTAGTCGGTCAATGTCTCCCTAAGCCAGAGTTGCCAGATTATTTTCTTCGTTATCGATAGAAACACAAAAAATGCATCGGTAGTTATCGGTATGCTTAATGTTTTTTTTTTGGCAAGTCGAAAATCGGTAGGTATACATATAAATCGGTAGTTCTGGTAACAATGGCCTAAGCTACTAATGTGCTTGGCTATCTATGACTTATTAATTTACCCATAGCAGGAAAGTCAGTCCTACGTATGGGGGCCTCGGTCCATATGAGCATTGAACCCATGACGGGCATGTTTTTAGGTGACACTGTACTGCGACAAATTGACGACTGTACTACGGGACCGGCCCAACTCTAATAGAAGTAAAACATAAGAAGATGTACAAAATTATCGAATGCATTATTATAGACATACCCTGCTCAAAAGGGATTTCACGATAATGTGGATTGAAAATATCACATACGATTGAACAACTCAGATGATTTGGTAGCTTTTGAACAGGTATTTCTTGGCGTAAACGACCTACGCGGTCATATGCCGGCCTTATACACGCTTAATTGACTTACTCTTCACCACGTAGCCGGATAGTCAAGCCTTGCTACGGGGGGACAGTCGGGATGAGAATTGAACTACATCCGGCTTTTACAGGTCTCTTCGTGAGCTATCCATCTGACCACCGGACTGCCCCAATTTAATGCTATAATAAATTGAATTTTTTAGTACATTTCCAGTGCCCAGAATAACGCGGATGCACGCGGACCAACTAAACCGCGCGAGATATACCTGTTATCCATTTTTACTTAAATTTTCACATACTCTTTATCGTTTTGTCCTGTGAAACATACATAAATTTTCGTGAAAGTTTCACTATTTTTACTAATTTATTTTTAATATATCAAAGTTCAAAACGTATTAATAATGCAACCCTCGCAGTAACGCCAAACAAAAGCAAAGAGCAGTAGCAGTGCCTTTCTCCTTTTTGGAAAATAATTATATTTACTCCCAAGAGGTCAAACAATGTGCAAAAATTTGATTAGGGATTTCCTGTATGCGTGACTGTAAACTCGATGGGATTCCTCAACAACATGTCGAGCTTTCCAACCATTCTACAATTTTTGATCAATCTAACGATCAAAAAGCGAAATCAATTAACCAATGTTTCCCCTTTTTCTCAACTTACCATCACGCTATGCGTCCCGCAGGTTCCTGTCTAAGCTATGGTCATTCATGTTGGGGAGGTAAGTGTTTGACGCAAAACGATGACGCTACCGAGAAGCGCTGAACAACACGCTCTTATGAACATTTCTTATAGCACATGGCAAACGGACGGGCCCGCCGGGACGTACGGCATCTAGTGATGGGCCTGGAGCTATGCAATTTCAACCACAGCAGCTGCTGGACCAACCTAACCCACTCCCGGCTGCTTTAACTGGCGCGGAACGGTGGGCTTTGGTTAGAGTTTTGCCAGAAAAGGTTCGCTCGTCTTCAACCGCATGCAAACATGCCATGCACATGAATCCATTTCATATTGCGGTGTTTTAACTTACGTTTTCAATCGCACAGAATGCATACTACTCCTTTAACAAGCTGCTATATCCACCACCAGCTTTGGCATCGACTGCGTATGTATACAGCAACGTTTTAGGCGCATCTGGATCCTCGAAATTTGGAACAGAGTCATCCAACAGTGCAGAAGGAAGATTTGTTGACACTAGCAATGAGTAAGTATTAGGCAAAGCCAAATCACAACGGTACATCCTAAGAAATTTCGTCAGCGGTTGTATTGGTTCTTTTTCAGATAATTATTTACCAGTTTTATTAATGAACAAACGGTTTTGTTGCTGAAATTTTTTTTTCTATTTTTAACTCAAAATTTTAGAATGAAAAATCAGGGATCAACGGAACAGAATTTACTACTAGGAGATGACCGATTAATGATGGCAGTTGAACCAGCCAACCAGAGGCGGAAGGATCGTGGCCACAAGAAGAAACTTCAATCTTCGGCTGCAAACCATCGATATCCTGGGGCAGATGATAGCTTCGAAGATAATACGAACATTGGTCGAATTTTACCAAGCTATGAAGACGTCGGTCAGGTATTGCTACTTAATGCAGCTTCAGCAGCATCCTCGACGTTGTCCGACAATGACGCATCTGTTGCAAGCACGCGGTTCAATCGGAAGCTGTTCACCGACAACAATAAAAATTCCATCCTTCTAAACGCATAAATAATCTATGCGCTACTAATTTTGTTGCATTCCATAAGAAATCAAACGAACCTTCGCAAACTAACAAAATGTCGAACTGCAACCAGCCTAATCGCAACCATTGTCTGGGTTTGGAAGAAATTGGATAAATGTTCAGTTAAAACGTGTATACTATTTGTTGATTAAAACGACGTATAAGGTTAACTGCGCGTTACAAGCTTACAAGATCTAGCAGTGTATTGCGTGACACACAATTCAAAGAGTATAGTTTAATGCCCTGGGATTAGGTGTAAGCCCATCATCGGGTGCTATCGTTCAAATTTATCGCTTGTTGCACCACCTCTCGTATGTCTTTATGCCGGCTTTAAAGCACGAATGACTAGGAGGATGATAGTATTAGCGTCTAAATGACGATCTTATCACCAGTAGATGAATATTGCCAAACTTTACTTCTGTTTGCACTAGGGCTGGAAATTTGTCAATGTTCATCGATGGCTGGTTTGGTGAAAGATATTCATTTTACTTGCAAAATGCATTGTGGACTATCTGACGTACATTACCGAAAAAAGGCATGGACGGAGTGTGTAGAACACAATCATTAACAATTTGAGCTTTATGGTTGCGTTTCTCTCGTGCGTGGTCTGCGAAATAACTGTATTTTCCCGCGCATAACACGGGCCCTGTTAATCTAACATCAATCCCCACAAACACACTCAATTTTGTACATACACATAGACAATAAATAGAGATTGTAAAATCACAATATAAATGTTGAAAAAAATACATGTATAATTTACTGAGCAGCCATTTATTCACTCCCGAAAGAAATCTATGAATCGTGTTGTATTAAAATAAAACCTTCCAAAAGAATTTCAGAATGGAAGAGAACGCATAAGCTTTACAGTGTTTGCCGGTCCTGTTTGACGTCGTTGCACGCTATGTCATTGGAATAAAGGCAAGCTTGCTTGTCTTTATGAAAAAGTACTAGCTCTCAGTGGTTGCTGCGACTTGTCGATTTCGCTGCGTAAATTCTAGATAGCGGGAATTCCATGCTCGCGAAGCCTGTTTGTATGATCGTATCCTGATTACGAGCTGATTTTTTATGACTTTAACTTTACCTAGACTCCTTTTTTTAATTGTGTTTTTCACATTCATTTCTTCACATTCATTTGATAAAAAGATTTTAAATGTTTCTTTGTCTCGAGTTACGTCTATAAATGATCTTGGGGTAACACTCGATAGCTGATTAAACTTTAAGAAACTGGTTGAATATTTTTTAAATAATAGCCAACCTAACTTTGGGTTCCATTCTCCGAATTACTTCTAATTTTATAGATCATTTTAGCTTAAGGACCCTTTTCTGCGGTCTAATACGTCTAATTCTGGAATATGCCAGTATTGTATGGAATCCATCGAGTTCTCAGGGTTGCACTAGAATGGAAAAAGACCGCACACACTTTACTAGAGTTGCTTTTCGTCGAATTGTTTTATTGACTCTACTACCGCCCTATGATAAGCGATTACAACTATTTGGCTTTCTGAGTCAGCGACGCCACGTGGGCCAAGCAACCTCTGATCTACTTTCCTCTATTTGTCTTTATGTACCTAACCGTTACGTATGTCGCCGACATCCGTTATCTGTGGAAGTCCTCCATACATTGTATTGTCATAATGATCCTTTACGGTCCTTTTTCAGATAGCTCAACCATCTTAGGGATCTTTTGACTTCAATTCTTCTTTAAACTCAATTCGCTCTCGTAGTCTGTCGTGCAATCTTTCTTCTTAATCGATCTCTACATCTTCTTCTTAACGCTTTCCTCTTTAAGTTTTCGATAGTTCAATCTTTTTGTTTTGTTTCTTATTATTATTGTTAAGTAATTTAAGTTACTCAGGTAAGCCTTAATGGCAGACTCTGAATTGGATAATAAATAAATAAATAAATTTCAGAGCGTATAACCTTGGAAAGTATACCCCACATGATATAACTTTTTACAATTCTGACCTACCTTTGATATTGTTGTGTTCGGTTGGTTCTAGCCGCAGAACCCGGAACCAAATTGAACTTCGGGTAAAAATCTAGGGACAACGCTGTTGTGCGATAATTATAGTATGTGTGAAATAAACCGTGCGTATCTGGAAGCAGCTGTCGCACTGCTGACCTGCCATATGCCAACATGACGCCGAGTGAGACGGATATAAAACGCGTCTAGCGGTGATTTGCACCCGTGAAGAAAAGTATTGTTTTGAAAATGAAATTCGTGTGTGATGAATCTTGTATGTTGATTTCAGGTTCGTTTTTGAATGAATGAATTACAATTAACCAAGATTTTCATAGCAGAAATATTTTTTTAAGATTCGGTTCTTCGCATCGCAATACTGTGCTATACGGTTTAACACTTTCATTTAATAACGCATAATGGCGACGAACGAATGAATTAGGACAAAAGGTTTTACACCTCTGTTCACTAGCGACTAGGCCAATGGTCGGCAAACTTTACGACAAGAAGAGCCAAATTACATAAAAATGTAAGCAGAAAACCTTGCAAAGAGCCAAAGTGATAAAGATGTGTGTTTTTTTTTGCATTGAGCTATTGATTTTTTTAAACTTTCCTTTGGAACCAAAATTGCCCACTTCTCGTCCAGACCACTCGATGGTTTTAGCGAGAATATTTGTTGGCGTAAATAAGTGGTTCAAATTTCCGATGGAAGTAGACGGGTAGTGGACGTGTGTGTGTATCCAGTCTTAGAATACACCACATGCGGCTCGCGAGCCGTTCTTTACCGTCCGCTGGTCTAGGCGACGAACGAATGAAATGTTTACACCGTTTCTTCTCTCAAAAACTTCGTGATTGTTGTGAGCTAACCTGGATCGGATTGCCACGGTAACTCACTGATGAAAAGTTACGGTCATCAGTCGATGTGTGCGTGCAATGTATCCGGGGTCATCGGTTGCGCGCTCGAACGGGTTGAGCGTCGAGCGCGGGAGTCCATTCGGATTTTGGACAACAGGTAGCGAGCGGTCGAAGTCGGGCAACACATGAGCGGCAAACACGTATCTTGTAATTATTGTAATATATTCTTCTTCTTCTTCTCTTTACGAGGTTATGCCACGGTTCGGTAAGGGAGTCCAGCTTCCTGGGCCCTCCGATACTAGTCCGTAGTTGCGATCGCAATCAGCTAACCTCTAGGTAGTTTTGGACCGGCGACTGAAGGCCATATGTCCTTATTGTAATATATGTTCGTTTCAAGAGTCTTTAAAAGTAAAAGCGTGTGTGAGTTGGTTACTACGAAAGAACGAAACTTAAAAGTGATTCAGTGCACAAAGCGAACTGACAATGTGTTAGTGGGTGAGCTTACACGAATATAAAGCAACGATCTCAAAACACTTTACCATGACGTTATAGTAACATCGACAAGATCAATCAAACATAAAAATAATGACGTTTACGAACCTACGAACCGATCAGCCTACATCCAAAACTGTATATGCTGAACTCATAATTTGCCATGAAGTTAAAGAAAGAGAAAATGAAAATCCCTGAGACAAAAAGTGTTGTACGTTTACCAACAATATTACTAGATATTGTTCGATTTAAAAGTGTTTAGGATTGACAATGAGCGCGCCTTGAAGTAGGCAATCTGTATGATAGAAAACTTGAGGAAGTTGTCTTGGCTAAAAAAAGCTTATGTCAAAGTTAGAGTAAGAAATTAGAGCGACATCTAGTGGTCATGTATGTAATTATTCATAAGAATTCGAATAATGCATCGCTAGCCTTATTGATCGCTAGTGCAACACTACCGCGTCTGGAGTAGACACCAAGGAAATAAATTGAATTCATCTTCAGCATTGATTTTGGAATCTATAAGTTATTCTTTCTATATCCTCTAGTCACCCAAATAGCAACTTTAGAAAAGTTCCTTAGCGGGTAGCGAATTCTAAACACTTGTGATCGTTCTCCGGTGCACTAGAAATCAAGCTGGTTTTTGACCGCTTGAACAAGTTTCAATTTATCAGTGCAGGGCGCAATCCTGTTTGTAAACGAAAATATTGAAGAAGGTGGTATTAGTGATAGTGACATACGACAATAAAACCGACACACTCCAAGAAAATGTCAAATTGCTGAATATGGTCAACTGGTAGCTAACTAATGGAAATATTATAATTAGACTTGGTAGGACCTCTCGGAAAAGCAGAAGGCTGAGAGTTTATTCTAAAGACACAATTCGTTTGCGTTAATGATGAGAAAAATTAAGTTTTGGTCGGAATCGACTCCGACTAGTTCCGAAATATATTGGAATCAATCCCGGAATCGATTCGGGAATCTGTTCCAAAATCAGCCCAGAATTGCCTAGTTCCAATTCCGAGTTTCCACTACTAGTTTGCGTCTCTCATACCTTCTCTGTCGGCTTGCCGATGATATAGAAGGTATACGCGAAGCCAAGAAATTGAAAAGACCTATACAGAATCGTGTCACGGATGTTATTGTCTAGTCTCGCGCTTCGTATGACACATAGTTTTTAAACAAATCGACGCACTAAATAAAATTATATAAACAATGTATCACAACCTCAACAACTTTTGTGTATAAATAACGCTACCACCGATCTTAACATGACAACACAGCAGCAGCACGAACAGAGGCAGCGGCAGCGTGAACAGCAGCAGGAGCAGCATACGATGAAATCGCCATCTTCGGTTCAAAACATGAACCCTCAACAGAAAAAAACATAACCAGTACCAGCAACAAACACCACACAAACAGTAGCCTCAGTTTGCTAAGCATTCACCGCTAAGGCCATCCTTTAGACCAAGTCAGAATTCGGCGCAGGACAAGCTGGACCGACTACGAGCCTCCCTAGAGGAAGAAGCAGTGGGACCGTCTACGTCGAAGGAAATGTCGACCTTTAACACGGTCCTAAGCCTATGGAACAAATTCCAAGGGATTGTGAAACAATACCCACGTGAACAGCATATCCCTATGCTTGTTCAATTAATCACCCAAGCGCTTTCTCATGGGTACTAAAATTGCCACTTAGAATGCTTGCAGGCAGGAATTTATTCACTTTCTGCAAGAATATGAGGTCGACATCGTTGCGGTTACCGAAACAAAGCTGAAACCTTCAGTGGCGTTCAACTTGCCTGAACACACCTTCATCCGTTTGGTTCGGGCAAATTCATCTGTAGGCGGCGTGGCACTAGCTAATCGACGCTCTATCAAATATCATATCCTACCACTCCTAGATACGAAAATGATAGAAGCCGTAGGAGTGGAAATAATGTGCAGCGAAGGTAACTTCAAAATCGTCTCGGTGTACTGTCCTACCCAAGCCAGACAGTCAACAAACACCATCGGCATCTTCAAGAACGACCTGCACCTACTGACGAGTTCCAGTGGTCACTTCGTCATCATGAGTGACCTCAACGTGAAGCATGCTAGCTGGGGGAACTATCGACAGAACAAGAATGGAAATCTACTCAGGGAAGAATCGCTAGCCGGACGCTTCACGGTGTATTTTCAGAACCGACGTTCTACAAGAGGGCATCCTGTTCTACACTGAACATGTTTCTGTCGAATATGTACGACAGAGTGGATGAGCCGACTACCATCACGACTCTCACCTCGGATCATCTCCCGGTTAGCATGTTGGTTGATACATCCCTAGTATCAACAATGAGGAAAAGGAGGAACTATCGAGAAGCTGACTGAGCTGGTTTCGAGCGGCATGTATCCAACACCCTAGTCATGCAAGCTACACTCAACACACCACAAGACTTCGATGCGGTTCTTGTAAGTATTGAGAACACCATATTTTATGTCTCTTATTTTCTTGTAGTCTTTGGTATAGTTTTATTACTACTTATAACACACTACAAGCAACACGTTAAAACTGAGATGTACATATGGGCCGCGTGTAGAAATTGGCACAAGGCCTCGATTATAACATTGAACTGCATTTTTGTTACTTGGGAACTGTCTATTGTAAAACTGAAATAAACTCTCTTCCTGTTAAACTAACGTGCTTCTACTTGTGTTTCAGACGTGTTTCTACTTGCGGTGCTCTTAAAAATGCAATACCGCGCACCAGCCATACCGAGCGCCCTACTGGCAGACCTGCTCAACCGGCATCCTAAATCACTTTGCTCACTGGGCGCTGCCGACACACTTAGCGCCCATTGCTAAGTGTGCGCGCGATAGTGTGCGTGAGCAGTTCTCAGCAGGACGGGGTTAAATTTGTTTCGGCAATATTCAATGTATGTCTGAAATTGGCCCACAACAGTGGAAAATTGCCAAAAGCAGGAA
>KB681702.1:0-16360 GCA_000349165.1 Anopheles christyi | reverse complement strand
GAAATGCTCAATATTCAAGGGAAAAATAATATTTTTCACCAAAATTGCCAATTTTTTTTATAAATAAAACAATCTGTACAAAGTGTGCAATAATTGGGTGGTGTGCAATAATTGGCAAATGACCCTACTAACTAACTTATCCTGCGCTACAACCGCTTCGCTACAACAACTGCTGCAAGAGTCCCCGAAACCGCCCATGGTCTCGCGCCTTCGCCTGATTAGTATGATTTGGCGAAATACGTCATCAGTTCCATACAGTTTCATCAAACTGCCATGATTGGCATTGTGATTTAGTCAAACGAATCCAAACACTTCTTCCTATTCTTTTCCAACCCATTGTAATTCTTTGAATCAGTTGGAATTTGTGTACAAGTTTGTTGCTGTTCTTAGTAAAAATCCCGTAAACACGATTTGATCTTCTCATCCAAATGTGACATTTTTCCTAGAATAGTATTTACAGTGTTAAAAAAAAAGTGCATTTACTCCCGTTATAGCCTTTTTGCAGGTTGGTTGATTATTTTATTAAAAAGCCTTTTCAGGTTCATTCGTAACTGATACCCTTTTTGTTGTTGCAGTAAAACTTCCCTCGCTTCTTATATATGGCGTAATGCAAAGATTCCTGTCACAAGGCATCGATTCGCTATCCCAAACCTCAGTAACAATTTGACGTATTTCGTTTTCTACTGATTCCCCTCCGTTTTTTGACCAGTTCAGCTGCGCTTCTGTCGGAAATCCTAACACGCGAAGAAACACATGCTTGCCGCATGCTGTCCCTCTTCTCTGGCTAGTGAAACGCTTTTATGTTACGCAGAATAAGCCAATTTTTCGGTGAGCTCACATTTCATCATTGACATACTCCTTCAACGCAGCCTGTTGAGTCGAATTACATACCAAAAGAAACCGAATACAATACATTATGTTGTTCAAGTTCTGAGTAATCATTGACGTTTCTTATGATCAATTTCTTTTTTATCTTATTCATTGCAAATGGGTTCCTCCCAGTTTTAATACGTATAAGATTAAAACCTGAATACTGTAAGTTTAAAAGTTTTATACACCTTTGTGACAGGAAAGACGAAGTGGCCAGCAATGCAATTGTTCACAGTGCATAAATCATAATTAGCAAAATGATCGGCGTCAATCTTACAATTTATTACAAAAAAAAGCATCAAGTACAAATTAAACCATAAACCTTAAAGAACGTAATAATGGAACGCAATAATAATAATGCATTCAAACATATTTGAAATATTTCTCAAATGGATGTATAGCATACTAGGAACAATTTCGAAAACATCCAGTGTGGTATGTGCAACGGTAGGAAAAGTCCGTGTCTAATGAGGTTTGATTTTTACAATCCCCCGGATACAGTAATGCCGGTATAGTATACGGTAACGAGCGTTTTAATGCTGTAATCACTAACACGCTAGAAAAATAGCTGGAATGAAAACATCCGTGTATTATTACTTACCACTACCGTTCTTCCCTCGTGCTATTGACAGCAAATGGTGTTTGGTTTCCCGATTTTCTTGTCAGAATTGATGTTGTTTTTTTTTTCAGACGAGGATATTCCCCATCAATACACATCGAACAAACGACACACATTAAACAAAACATTACATTAGAGATGGACGGAAACTTCAATAATAAACAATAGATTTCAACTAATGCATAGGCCAGAAAGCAGAAATTACCATGCTTTTCATGTATTCAAAAGTTGTGCCTTTTTTGACAACCTAAACATACAATGTTTCTCTTAACTGATCTATTTCAGACAGTAGATGATGTTTATGTTTGCAGAATAATGAATTTGTAAAAAGGAAGAACAAACTCATGATTTTATTATGTTTATGATGTTCACAGAAATCCAATTTATTTATGGCAGCAACAAACACGCGTTATCGTGTAATGTACTGAACATTTTCAAATCTTCACGTTATATTGTAGACAAGAAAAAAAACGAGTAACATCTGCACAACATGTGCTTACCATTCAAATAAACTTCAATCCACTTGAACATGGCTTGGCTGAAAACACAAACATTTAGGTTCACAAGAGGAAACATTGTCAGCCGAATTATTGTGAAACAAATTTGCTTAAATATAAGGGAAGCAAAAACTCCAGCGATCGGGGCAAAGCCGACTTGAGCTCTGAATAAACGTTTGCTAACGAATATGGAAAACATACCTACAAACATAACGATATTCAGACCAGCTGTAACAAGTAAAAACTTTCTGCTGGACGGAATCCAAGCCCAATCTAAAGTAAACATAAGATTTTTTTACAACATGCGCCCCTCACTAAACACATCTGTCGCTAAGCTACCTAAGCCAGAAGGCTATATACTTGGGCAGGACCATAAACCAAACACGCTGGATAAACGCAAAATACCAATGACGGACTCCATTTCAACGGTAATTTTAATTGTGTATGAAAAAGTTAAACAAATTACTTTAAATTTCGAGCAGGAGCTGTGAGCAGCCACGTCAACGCCATTAATTAGGATCGAAGACAGAAATACACATAAGACATGATGAAGGTAAGCCGCCGATCTTCCAAGTTTACACTGTTTAATTTTTTGTTAGCAACATACGTTATTGATATTTCTAACAATGGCAATATTCAATTAAATGTTACTATCTTCCCAAGATCACAGGCTTTTAAAAAACATTTGAAGTATATTCCAGAACAATAATAAACATTTGCTGCAAGATGTCATTCACAAAAAATGTTTCATAAACAAGGTTTGAAAATATGCCTCATCAATGGATGCGACTAATTAATTAACATTTTCTGCGAAAAAAAACGCTTCAAAATTAACGCCACATGTCAAAGCGTCTCTTTTTAAATGCTAGCCTTAAGTAAGGTGCGATCCAATCAATTAGGAATAATATTCATTTCGCCTGCTCAACTGTATTTCTGCTGGTAGTGTGGGATACAGCTCAATTGGTCTATTTGGCTTCAGTGTCACTTATAACTGCCCACAGATAACCGACAAAAACTGGCACACTGACCATCATCATACTGGTGCGCTAACTTAATTGGTACACGCTCGAAGGCGTTAGAAGAAAAAAATCACTCACTGATGTACAAACTGTAAAGATCGAATTTTACATCCAACCCAACGATCATCCCTTGCCCATCATGACAGAGGTTTTACGCACCAAGGGCTTTACGTCCATTGCAGCTTTCTAGAACCTTCTCTGCTTCTCTGGGTCTCTCATATTCCAAACCAGCTGATAGATCTGCAGTCTAACGTATTGTTGACCTCTATGTAAAGCAGACCATTATTGCCGGATTTAATGCCGGAAGTCGTGGGATAAGTAAAGTGTAAAAGTCCATTACAAATAACTGCCGTCCTTGAAATGCCCTGTTTCCTTTAATTTTTATTTCATTTACTAAACAGCTGCAACAAACACACTCCTTTCTTGTTGCGTTCGTCACATGTGAATACTTCATTTGATGAACTAAGCTCAGATTGTAAATAACTCATATTTTCGTCCCATTCTTTAAGGTCGTTGCAGATCTTTCATGATTATTAGGCATTTAAAGTCGCAAAAAATGTCATCAATAAAGATGATAGCAAGAATGCAACCTAGAGCCGTATGTAAACCGTGTGTCAGAATTTTCATGTCGAAAAAAGCTTTCACGAAACAATCTAGTTGTTAGAATCAAAGCAATACAAATAGACAGATTAAACGCATACATACACACAAAGGTATAAATTCGTCTTGCACCGTCTGGACGTGAAGCAATGCATTCCACATGACCTTGCCCTTTGAAACGCATCAGTGACATATGCACACTCGTGCGGAGAGCGAACCGCGTGTCGTGTAGCAGTTGCCGCTCCGCTTCCATTTTGCTCCCACCCGCCCCGAGAGACCTTACTTCAAAAACTAAAGAAAACTTTTAACCTCTCCTTTCTTACGGGACGTGCTCTAACGAGTTAATTGTACATACGATTCGCGCTGCTGCATTATGTTATGGCTGGCGAGTGCAGAACGAGTAATTGCTATTAGCTGTAGTTTTTCTTGTAACAACAATTTGCCTTTCGTGCTTCAATGCGACTTCAACTGATGCACGGATCGATGCATTCGCTGTCACAATAGTGCTTCAATAACTCAAGTCAAGAAAAGGGCCTACAAGTATTTAAAGCTCTGGTTGGTGTTTGGTTTGATTTATGGCTTCATTTTATAACGAGTCTTCCTGTCGAGTTTTGCAACGAGCATTATTGATAAACAAACACAATTATAATTAGTTAATTTTTATTATGTTAAATATTGCTTGATTTAAACTTCAAAAGAAGAGTATTTAAACTAAACGTGCCTAGTTTATTTCACCTTTCTTAACCCCGTGGGACCTGAAGCGGATTTTAAGGTAACCGAAGTAAAATACGCAGTTCAGGAGTTTGTATTACGTAAGTAACATGATTTCTGACGTTGATCATTCTGCCAAAATTTCACATTCCGTGCCAAAGAGTCCAGAAATGAGGCTAACAGTATTAGATGGGCCGAAAAACCCTGGAGAGGGTAAATAAACGGGGTTCACTGATCACTGCTTGTTACAAAATGCCATACCTAGCATGGTTTACATTTTTTTTCTATTTGCTTTGCATAGCTATCATTCGTTGGGCACCGACAAACTCCTTGCACTTGAATTGCAAACATTAACATGCAGCGCCGTCATCTCTTGCTGATAAGGACCAAACGTGCCGGGAAAACCAATTAACATACCACTTTTAATCCCAACAGCACACACGCACACACTCAATGTTAAGAGTTTACTATGAGCAGGTTGTATCGCGATACTGCCCATGACGACGTTACACCATCCGGCATGCATAAACTTTACCGCTGCACTCACCAAGGAGTGGTTAATCATTTTCATCACTTTTTAAAACACACCCCTGCAAGTATTGGTGTATCGGCAGTATCAAAGAAAACACAAAGAAATTCCACATGTCACAACCCCACAAACGTGCCCGAGCGGAAGAAACCCAACGTCACGTCACTTCCCTAATGCACTTTCTTCAAACTTTGGCTGTATTTAACCACCCGTCTTCTTGCAGTGTACTGGCCGTCCCCTGCCTTTTCCGTATCTAATTTCCACCCGGAAAAGGGCGTTGGCGATGAAAATGGCCACAAGGGTGTCATACGATGAACGATCTCGGCACCCGACATGGCGCATCATCATCATCACAAGTCAGGAAATATAAGTCGATAGTGTACGTCATCCGTCAGCACATTCTTCGATCGCTAGCAAGGGTCGAGCAAGACAGATGGTCAATAAATATCTCTGTCATACGAAATTCAATCGAAGAAATGTGAAACAATCGCGTTAATGTCCTGAGAAATACACAAACGTCGTTGAACATTCCGTTTGAAATACAAAGAATCTCATAATGATGGAAAGGCATAGGAAAACACATTATGAATGAGAAAATAAGCAGCTGGAATGTTCTTCCGATAATATTATTTTCAGTCTCTTACATTTGTTGAGCATTAAATAAACTTTAAACATAGCGCACATGCAGCAATTGTACTGATATTTTTTTTTAATAACCATAATATGGTGATACATAAAAAGTCCAATCCCAAAAACCAAACATTGTTCTTGCGCAGCGAATGTCACTATTTCGTTCTATCACGACATAATTGGAAGGGCGGTTGACCTTGAGTAAGCACCTCCTTAGAACTACAACAACCCTGTATTGGTCCAATTTAACATTTCTTGGAATAAGGTTCCCGTT
This sequence comes from Anopheles christyi, assembly GCA_000349165.1. Classification (NCBI taxonomy): domain Eukaryota; kingdom Metazoa; phylum Arthropoda; class Insecta; order Diptera; family Culicidae; genus Anopheles; species Anopheles christyi. The sequence goes on along the minus strand of KB681702.1, from coordinate 10,611 downwards.
CATCTAATGCCATTGCCGGTCAGCAATGCAAAATACAAGCGATACACCCGATGTCGGTCTACTTTCAAGCAATGCTGAACCCCTCATCCCCCCCCCCTCCAACCCACCCCACCAAGCGTGGCATTCAATGACGTCGGCACTGTAGTACTGCTAGGTTTGTGTGCCGCGGAGGATGGAAGCACTAGGTAAGAAGAGAACGGTTTTGAAGTTTACCGGTCAACAGAGAAAACCGGGTCCCATTCACCCACCACAAACCGGTCTTTTCTGTTTGCTCCGGTTTCCGTTCCGGTCACCGCAGTCACCAATCCGCCGGCAAACCGACCTTCATCGCCGTAATACAAACCGTGGCTGTACCTCGCTACCCTCGGCTCCTCGGCACTCGACGCACCAGATGCATCGCCGCATTGGTGCCAACGAGAGTTTGCAAAGGTACGCGAATGTTTTTAAATCTCCTATGGATTGGACTTGCCACCATTCGACCTTTCAATTCCCCACATTATGTGAGTATTTCTCTCTTTAGAATTATCCCTCACTCTCTTTCTCTTACTCTATCTCTTTCTATTGCGTTAAAATCTACGCCACATCCTGCCAACATTGCACCTCAGTCAGTTCCGCCACCCTCCGAAAGAGTAATAACTGTAAATGAATAATTAATTGCATCCCCACGATTAGTACAGTCGCTTCATCAGTTCTCCAGGGTCTCCGGGCAATTGAATGGATGCTATTGGATTACTGTGAGTGAATAAAAACTCAACTCCATCTGCATCGTGGAACAAATCATACAACTCATACCGCTACTGTGCTATGCAATGTGATGGTAACACCAACCACAAACGACACCGCGTATTGATTCCAACGCCGCCAAAGCTGGACACAGGACGACAGAAAAAAAACACACACACACTCAGAAAAGCGTGATGTCATACTGAAGCTATTTCACGCCAGTCACGACCTACTAACATGCTTCAGGACCGAACCATAACATGTGGTAGATGTAGCAGCCCACATTCTCTGGAAGCATACCGAAACACTTATCTTCCCATCGGCTGAGCGGTTGTTCCGTCGAAATACCTGCAGATGGGAAAATGTGTGTTGCTTAGCAGACACGCTTCTCAGGCCTGAGCGTGTTGTTTCCCAATGTGAGAGACGTCTTGCGAAAAATAGTTAAAAAACTAAATGAAATTCAAACAAACCAAAACTTCAATCTACCGTTTGGTGCTGTTTACAAACCATTCAGCAAGCTTTAAAGACGTACCGAGAAACTCGTAAATATACTGTGGACCATTAAAACAAACCTGCATAATCTGCAAATGCACCTGCTGCTTCAGTAAACAGTGCAATGCTGTTCATCCATCGAAAGGAAATTCAGCTCGCAAAAGTGCATACACAAAGCCAATCTAACTCTTTTTTATTAAGATTGCAATTGCAAGGCTAGGTCGTGTTGCTGTACAGCCAATCTAACTCATTGCTCGTACAACAACCAATTGTCCATCCAAAATCATGTTGCATCTTCGCAAGACGCATCCTCCCCAAGGGATCATCTCCGTTTAAATGCCTCCAATTGCGCGTTGAGAGACAAAGACCGGCCCTTACTTAGCGACCAATTGCTTGATCCCAACGCAACTGTAACGCAACTGCGATGTTCTCAAGTGTAATTTACGTAGTAAAAACTGACTAATAAATTAATTCCACGACTAACTGTTTAAGAGTCTACTGTGCTGTATTAAATTCCTATCTGTGCAAAACAACGTTTGTACAGACTCCATCACCGAAACACTCACGATCGTACTTCACTAGTGAACGGCTTTCTGTTCCAACCGATAGTTTGCACTTAAGAACTTCTTTATCAATAATTGCTCTCTTTATGCACTTTCAATTGGATGCTCTCAATTGGTCGTGTCTATTGAACAAAAAGTATCATAGTTCCCGGTCATAAATCGTTTGGCATCATGTCGTTCAAATCGCATGACCTTCGATCACTACGTTCTTACGATCGATGGTGGAAACAATTTCCAGAACTACCACATAACAACACCATAAAACTAACCAAAAATAGGCAATGCAATCGATGCAACACTATTATAAAACCAAAAGATATCAGAATTGCAACATTTTTCATCTTCTTGTTCATTCATATGCTTTTTGATAAAGCTCCAAAATATCTAAATTTAAAATTACTACACCCATTGGCTGTTTCACATAATACACAAGGTTCCACAACGACAACTTCGCTGACACTTGACCATGTACTTTTTCTTCCCAAGAGTGAAGATGTTTTGAACAGAGATTCGATATCAACTGTCGTATATTGACACACCTCGTATCACTGCAGCAGGCTCGGATAACAAGCTGACAACGACAATCCATTTACGCTACACATAAACAGAACATTGCTGGTGGCTTACCTCTGGGAAAGGGAAACAAGAAGGGAATGTTTTTGAGTGAGAGGTTCCAATCAAACCTATTGACTTAAGTGCCACAGCAATTCTGAACGATACGAGCATTTCGTGTCAAGAGCAAGATAAGGATCTTGAAAATGGACATCGAACAAGACACATTTTGTTATCAACTACAGCGTTTCATTTCCCTTCAAAGAAACGGAAATGATTTGCTAGTTACTTTTTTGTTTCCTATTCCCACAACAAAAATCATTTTCAAAGTGATTTGATACCTACGATGCAGCTGAATGCATTATAAACAAAGTTTATTCATTAGCTTTTAACGCTAGAAAAAGGATAGCACGAAACTATAACTTTTCAAGTTAACATTCAAGTTAAGCATTTTATGTCGTAACCACCAGCGCCACTGATTTGTGATTAGTCTTCAATTAAGCGTAATTTACTGCTGAATAAGCAGCCTTGACCTTAGGATTTTTTATGTGTTTTTTTATCACCAACGTACACTACAATCAATTCAATTCTCAGAGGTGTTGCATGTTAATTATCTAAATAAAACGCAAAAGATAAATGACAGACATCGCCCCTCGATACATGTTTAGAGTGAGAGTATCCTTCAACTCATCAAAGAAAACTGACCACAAGGTAGTCTATAATACGACACAGAAAGACATTGTCATAAAATGCATCCAGTGAATTGTCTACATGGATGATACAATCCTGGGCTCTGCAACGATGCAAGGACCTGATTCGCTAGCTGGCACACTTTTCTAGCAAATACTCCATCGTCAACCAAGCTTAGCCCTATCGGGCGCCACACCACTCTTGAGTGATAAACCTTAGCCTCACCGGTTAGATTTCACCATCAATGCAGTCGCAAATATCAGCCCATTCTTGTTTCTATTCGTTTTACCAAGGGATTCATAGCCTATCGCAAACCATTAATCAACAGTACACAGAGTGTGAAGGGATCATTAAACAGCTCTCCGACTTCAACACACACAACTCATGGTAATGGACAGCGCCACTAATGGCCAACCGACTGCGCATATGGAACGTGTACCAATGCAATGGCCAGCGGCAATCACTGTTTTCCAGTACGTGACTGAAGCTCAACCACCCTGCCCGTTCGGCAAAGGCGACAGAGTATTTCTAAAAGTTCTAGATTTTGATCCGAAACTGGATCACTTTGTCGGTATCCACCCTCAGCTCAAGTATGTAGTTCGCTCACCAGATGCTGGATGCAGTGTCACAAAAGTCATACAGCTCCAGCGGCCAAAGGCGACCACCACCAGGGGCCACCAGTTTCCATAGGATACAATTTAAATTAATTGACTTCCACTCTAATTGTCTTTGGGAACTGGTTGACACTCCCATTCCTCTGTTAAAATAACAAATCAACCATTATTGTTTAACATGCACGCACTCAAGCATTCACAGCGTTAGACCATTGAACCACACGCATTGCTACAATGTTTTATGCGTTTACAATGTTGAAAAACTTCAGAAATCGCCATTCTGTCGCGCTACCACTCACTACGATTATTCCAAGTAAGACTGAACTGATTATCTCTTTCACCCAAACAGCAAACCCAAGCGCTTTTTTCATTTAACGCCTTTCTTCGCCCAAGGTCCCGGAGTGTCGGCTTTCCTTGTCTCAAGTGCAGCTGGTGAGATCTAGGCTATGGTCTAATTATATCCACGACCAAACCTTCCGGCAGCTCTGTACCATCAACGACAGGGAGAAAATTCCACACAATTAACATCTTTTATGACACCTCCAGTTCCCTTGTCCTACCACTTTACGGCATACACGCAAAGAAATGTCCCCGAGATCGAATGCATAGCTGGTTTAGTTTCACGGATCGGGTCGTGTGCCTTATCGCTGATGCAAGAGTCACCGAGACTCAATTGGCGTGTTATATGCGTGTGAACGCTGTCAAGACGCGAGGTTCACCCAGCACCCAAAGCACAGTTACTCACATTGAGCGGAATTTTGTCTACCAAAGTCTCTTCAAAGAATACAGACAGAAGAAGAATCATTTGTATCACATGCCCAGGCCACGCCGGGGTAAACGATCGCATGAGACTGGATTAAACTATAGCTAAATATAAAACCACCAACCATTCGCAAGTGACGATTGCAATGCTGAAGCATTCCCAAGAGACAACTGCATAAAATAAACACTAACAAAAGCAGTAAACTCTAGCCTTGAGAGTTCAAAAACTTCTTCTTTGGAATCCATCGGTGATGATGTGACCGCACAAGAACCGCACCCAAACATTGCCATTGCGTTGAGTCTACTCAATGTTGAATAAAACATTTACGCTAATTGGCCTAGTCAATTAAGATCGATTTGATGTGATGCGTGCCATTCCCCCAAACGCAGCTTCCTTCTGTTGAACTGGTTAGATTAGCTGCAGATACAACATCAACAGTTTTCCCAAAATCTTTGTTAATTTTCTTTACATGCAGCCAATCTATTGTTAGGAACTTATTTATGTTTACATATACTGAGACAATCCCATCAAATAATAAATATTTTTTGATTTACTTGTATATTTGACTTTTTGCTTTGCCTAGTTTTTCCTATATTTCCAAGCTCAGCTGACGTTTTCTAATTGGTAAGCATACAACACGATGGATAAGCTTTACGATACAGATTTGCACAGACATATCATCGCCAAGGATCGTGATCAAATCATGAGATCATTGTTATAGTACTATCAATTAGGTCTGCAATATATTTCGTCTTCAAATTAGTCCATTGCGAAAGCCACCAGTCACTCTAAATCGCTGTCGGTTTACAATGACAGTTAATGCTTCAATTAATCTCGCCGCTATTTTCCAGCACTTTCTCGTCTTTCTATCATTTGCTTTCTCCTCAAGATGTAAAAATCACTTGGCAGTTTGTTTACTGAGCCACACAATCTTACCAATACTAAAACACCACCATATAATGTGATGAGCGTATTTTTCTTACCTTTCTTCATGCTCAGTTTAGACTTCACTTCTTCTAAGTAATTCAATCGATTAAACCTATAAACTGCATCGTACGGAGAAGACGTACAATTTCAACACCATTGTAGGTTTTCTTTAAACCTCCAATACGGATTTTGTACCGCTAATGGTTTCACTTGTCATAAAAGAAAGGGCACAACAATAAATGCTTCGCTTTCTACTGGTGTTATCAAAACTACCTCTTCTTACTACTACTACTACTACTGTGACAAGCTAGAGAAAAATTGAATCCGTTCAACTATGTTTTTACGAAGCACATGTGCGTGCAATGCTTTTAACAGGAGGCACGATAGATAACAGCGCACCTTCAGTTAAAACAAGCGTGGGCCATTTATAACCGTGTGCTGGCAGAAAATGCAACATGCCCATCGAAGGAAAACAACCCAACACTTAGTTTCCACCTTCTCGGATGATCATTACACGAGTTCAGATTCGTCTTTTTGATTTTGCTAATTGTACCCTCTCTTTTCCAAACATTAATTTCCATTTATTTAAATTTCCTTCTCTTCTGTTTATATTCACGGCCATACTCCTATTCCCACCGGTGCCAATTGTTTGTAGCTCAAATTGCTCATGAAACGCCAGTGCATATAAGCTACGCGGCACGAAACAATGGTAGTAGCTATTGCATTGATTGTACCATTTTCTCATGATAAAACAGCACAGTTTGGGATATTTCACGCAGCATCATTTATCACGGAATTCACGGAGAAAAAAATTAATCTGGAATGCAACAAAAAAATAAAACGATATGCTTAACAACTAAAACGCGTTTTCAATTATGGTTACATGTTCAAATGACCGCAAACGAATAATTACCAACGTTCAGCAAATCTATCGATAATGTTTTACTTTTCCAAACCGATACACAAGAGCAAGTGTTATGTTAAATTTAATCACCTTTAGTCATATTTTGATAAGCTTCTTGTTTCACCCATCAAACCTTAAACACAATACCTTCCGAACCTGTTCTCACTATTTCTGACTGCCTCCAGTAGGCTCAACAAGCACTAAACAATAACAAAAACTGCCATTTGCGCGCATTCAATGTTCGAGCCACAAAACAATCCGATAGCGGAACAACAACTCCCACCATTAGAGCGAGCAAAAGGAGGTTTGCTAAAGAGGCAAATGGTATGCCAATGGCGGTGTAGTGGAAATGAAAAAAAAAAAAACAGGTGAAAATATGAAACCAGTTTCCACACACAATAGCAGCATGGTGCTGCAGCAGGGCAAAGTGGCTGTGATTTGGCGGCAAGTAGCTGCCCGCTTTGCGTGAATAAAACGCTGCATTTAGGTTTAGAATTAGAAATCATAATAAAATCAAGCAAACGACGCGACCGATTGCGGTACGGAAGCCGGGAAAGATGAATGGTAAAACAAGAAAGTGTACACTGAACCGAACCAACCTGTGTGCCGTATACTCTCAAGGGGTTTTCTAGTACGAGAAAGAGACTAGATCGTCAGGCTTATTTCATAGGAAAAAGTGCTTTCTTCCTCGATGATGGGTCAGTGTGGTGGTTTGAAATAGCGACTTTCGGTGTTGTTTATGAGTCTGTCGGAATTATGATATCGACTATCCCTTCTATTTCTTCACCATTCCTTTAACTGTCCGGTCTGTCATATATTAAATTGTACGGGTCTTTCGTTTCAAGAGGGTTTCGTTTCAATAATTCAGCTTTGTTATCGCGAAATAACCAAATTTTAAGTAAACTTTTTTAAACGTACAAATAACAAATAAACCGTATGACACCTTCTGGTTTTGAGGACAAGCCTTTACGCACAACGCACAACAGAGATACTGACGTTACTGAAATAATATCTTGTCCCATTATATTTTTGCGTGATGAAGCAGGAAGCGAAAAAACCTCCAAGCAAAGTATGTCACGACAGCCTCTGGTTCATTTGCTTTGTTCTTAGTCCACTCGAATAAACGCCTGTTCATCACGTAGCATATGCTGTGCCAATTGCCAACATTGCATTCGTTTTTTTTTTTCTTGCATTGAATACTTTATTATCGAACACACGTATCGCTGTTTTTAGGTCGGCCTCTGTTAACGTATTTACATAGCTAGGGGTAAAAAAGGTCAACGTGTAACTCAACCAAGATATGCACAAAAAATCCATCTTGATGACGCTTGAAGATTCTTCGAATTTTTAAGTTGGATCCGTATAGCTCACCATAAGCTGACGTCATAATTGCTGAGTGAATACCTATTTACTATTCTCGTAGAAGGCACTAGCAATGCCACCTGTCGGCAGTGATCATACGTGCTCATCCTCCTGTTTTCTTTAGCATGAGTCAGATTTACTCTGACCACCTCTGACCACACGTCATCAGAGGACTGTATTATTCACAGACAAACACCTATGATTACGTCTTCTATGGTGAAGATCTTAGTGGCTGGAAGCTCTTCAAGTTGAGCCTTTTATGGGTCCATTTTTTTAGCTAGTATTAGTGTATAGTAAACCATTGGCTTAACTATATTACTTTGTAGCTTTTACTAATAATAACGGAACAGCACACCATCTGCAAATTGAATTCCGAAATTTGCCATTTGCGACGACATTTTTTTTAATTTTCCCATCAACAATATAACTATCGCTCGAGGTGAGGTATCGGAGTTTTCTTTACCCCGCAAAGCGAATTATTCGAATGAGGTCAACACCATTGATCTGGCAACTCCAATTCATCTATCATTCCCAGCGGGAAGACCGCAGACAAATGAGTACGTCTTCCGCTTTACTTTTTTTAACATGCCTAGTCATAATACGTACGTTTCCCCTATTGAGAAACACACCGATTGATGACAAGTGATGCCGCCACAGAAACGCCAGAAAAGAAACGGAAGAAGCCACTCGTGTTGCACACACACACACACCCTCCTCTCTGCTGCCATCCCCCTATTGCGCCTTTTCATTTGACACTGGAGAATACCTGTTCCGTTTCTGGTGAATAACCGCGAGCCGCCATGGAGCCATGATACGCGACATCATCCGGACATCCCGTCGACAGCGAGAAGAGTCTAGTGTTGTGAAACTTACCCAGACCAGGGAGAGAAATAGAAACATCGGTTGTTCCGATTTCACAGACGTAACCCGATGCACCATGAATGGGCTCAAATGTTACTTGGTACCGCAGCAACACGAACAATCGCGCGTGCTATGTGTAGCGCGTCCAATAATCACAAGCTTATAGCGATGATGGCTTAAATTCCAACCCGTCGCCTCTTTACACTTCACGAATAGCAGGATATGAATAATATATCGCCGCTTCTTAGACACGCTGGCGGTAGTCGGTCATCGATTGCAAACAACGCACCTACATATCACAACACGGGCCGGGCCGCCGATAGTGCTGCTTGGCTATGTGAAATCACCATTAGGGCGGAGTATATATATTGTGGGTTGCGAGCGAGGGAAAGCTTATTTCATTTGCTATCGCGGAATGTTCAGTGCAGTGGATGGAAAACCTAAAGTGCTTCTTTTGCACCGAAGACAGTCACTATTTGGTTGAGCTGAACTGTTGCTTTCGTCACTCTTTCCGGAAAACTAACCCAACCCAAGCTCAAATGACCCGACTTGCGTCTATCACACACCAGAAGCGGAGAAAGTGAAGCGTCGTCGTCGTCGCTGTGACACAATGTCGAAATGGATGGGAAAAATCGCCCCCCGAAGCCCTAGAGTACTACCAGCAGACTATGCTGTCGATGGTAGAGTTTTGAGGTTTTTGTGGTGTATTTGTGTAATAATAGTCATTCCCTATGGCTTTCCCCTTGTTCGTTCAAACTTTTCTGTGTGAAACAGAAAAATGGAAACATATCCGAAGCCAAATTAACGGGAATAAAAAGATCACAGATGTTCACCATTTATTTACTGTTGCGCTCTAGAGGAGTTTCCGAAAGATCCGTTTTTTAAATAGTTCAATGCAATAAAGTAAACTAAACCGTGTTAAACATTCTGAAACCGATATGAATCAAAATATACAAATTAAATAATAAGTTTTGTATACTTCCGTACATATTGTTATTCCATTTCGATCGATATGAAGATCGAGGACACAAGGAGGAGGTTAAACAAAAAATTACATTTTCTATGCTGATAATCTCTCTTCCCACTCATTAATGCACAATCGATTCTAATACATTGCGTTCAATAACTCCCTGAACCGTACAACAAGACCGTACCGCACACGATCGTCGCACATGGTACCAGTATGGAATGTAAATATTACTGATAAGCTTCTCTACACAGCGACTCGCTTACGTAAACACAACACTTTGATTAAACAGCTGTCAACTTACGCCTCGGTTCACTTCGACGATATCAGTGCCATCGTCCGTACACGAAACTAAATAATTAATATATTAGAGATGATTGAAAATTCCTTCGACTTTCCAGCAAAACGATGATGGTGAAAGGAAGCTTCCAAATACATCTATCGACCGTTCCGAACAATAAGGGCTTGTGTACCTTTGTTCCTACAACAGCAAATCCTCTCACACATTTGCATAAATAGAAGAAATCGCTCTCCAGTCCGTGATAGGCCATCTCGAATCTTCCCTTTACACCTGTTAGAATATGCAGTTAAAATGGTATCCAATTCACTCGTGTGGAACATTTTCACTGAGTCATAAATATTGAGCACATGCTAATCACTACATTCAGAAAATCGATTCGAAAGCCTCTCCATAATGGAAGGCGTGCATAGGCATAGGCTGCACTCTCCGCACACCATTTAGGGCAAGATGCACACATGAGTAGCAACACGAAATGTTGCAAAGTATACAGCGAAATCTTTGTGATGCTGACATTTATATGCTGACGCCACTACATTGTTTGCTATACACGTCTTAGTACATCTTATTTAAACAAATATCTACGAGGGTTTAAAGGTAAGGTATCCACTCGAAATCGCCCTGGACTATCTGTCTGTCGATCACTGTCACAAACACAGGGCCTTCAAATTTCTCAAAAGCGGCGCCCGGGTCGAGTAGAGAGATGCACATCTACTTTCACAATCAATTTATGCAAAAATTGATCACTTCGAATCGACGCAACCAACGCAAGGAGAGAGAGAGACCGGGGGGGGGGGGGAGAGAGAGAGAGAGAGAACGGCGATCGCTTAAAATCCTACCATTTTTGGAGATACGTCAGCAGCTAATGTTGACTTCTTTAAAAGTCATTCCGAGA
>KB681691.1:0-17178 GCA_000349165.1 Anopheles christyi | reverse complement strand
CTTTTCACGGCGTTCCAAGCACGATTTCACCGAAAATTGGGCTTATTTTGCTGGAAAAACCTCGCTCGCTACTTTTCCACGATTTCCACGGCCACGACTCGTATTGATTTTTCCACACATCAAACACATGCAAACGTTCGCGTACACACGCTTTTACATGCACATACACACGTGCACCGATCACACACACACACACACCTACACTCTTCTTCATATGTTCGAAAAAGAGCGCCGCGCGGCGTGCCGTGTCGAACATCGGTAGCTCTCGAAACGTTTTGAATGTCGAATTCAAATTGCTCGATTGACCGTTACTCTTGGGCCTTTGGAAAACGATGTGACGGGTTACGCCTTTTTTTAGGTCGGTTAAGGTTTACGAAAACATATTTCTATACAGTTTCAAGGCCAATTATTTCCTAGACGTAAATCTCAGCAAGAAGGCAAAGAGGATGAAACGACTTGGTTTGCAAAATCAATGCTAGTGATGGATCATGTGCAAATTTAACAGCTTGTTGTTGAAAGGCCGCCTGAATGAGTTTTAGCTATGAAGCATAAATGTAGTAAAATAGTTTATTAACTAAGGTATTTGCGTTTTTTCGCAAGTAAGTGATGTTTCTCTTTGTGGATGCACGGTTAATGACGCTGTTTAATGAAAAAATAGGGAGCACTTCAAAGAAAAACGATAAACGTAAACTATTATTTTATTCTGGAAGTGAATAATATAATTATGAGACATATAGTTTCTCTTATTTCCTTATTCTTTGGCTAACGACCCAAGCGATCATGCCGGCCTGTACAGGTTTCCCACACTTATTAGTGTACCATGCAAATGGGTCGTCAATTCATGCGACGGGTGGAAATCTGGGGAATGGTAATCGGCGGAACTACGGAGGAATTGTCCGCATGGGAATCGAACTAGTCCAGTCTTGTTGGAGCCGATACGTCTATCGAATAATCGATAGGCCCCCAGTTTAAAGACTGAGCTAAATGAAGTAAAAAAACAAACAATTTCTGACTAGGATTTGAACAGGAACCAAATCTATCCTCTGGCTTTAGGGAGAAATTTTTCATTTTGTTTTTTTTTATTGGCAGTCTTTATTTACCATGATTTTGTTCTCACGCATTATCACAATTCAAAACACTATGGATGTGAGCAAAACACGGAGTTGAACTTTTACTGTAGTTTTTTTTTATAATGAACCGGCACAGTACAGTGTATTATAGCACAACTTGCAATGGAAACTAATTTTTTGCATTGCTAAAAGATCAATAGCTGGCTAAAGGTTTGCCCGTTTCATTGACCTCGACCTCATTATGAACGTAATAAGTTCTAAACAAGTACGTCTTTTGTTACTAACAGCACTGCAGCCTTCTTGCGACAGCAATAAAAAATCAGGTACACTCAAAATTTCAATTTTTTTTATAACTATACAAACACACATTTACTATAAGCCTCATTCTGGTCACATTTTTAATTTTTGACTTTCTAGCTTCTGTGATACTCAAGTACAATGTTGCCCTTCACTAGGCAGCTAGCTTAGTAAAATATAGCTAGATGACCGAGTGAACGACCGAATTGTAAACTTGACGCGGTAAACACACACACACACAGGCTTCCACGCACTAGATGATTAGCGTAGCGTTTCGTAAACGTAAAAGAACTTTCCATTCGATCGTTCATTCTTTTTATATGTTTGCTACCGTTTCCTATCGCCGGTCAAAACGATGCAGTTTTCTCTACCAGTCGTGTCTGGGCGGGGGATGTCTATGGTGGGTAGCAGTATGCATCGATGGGTAGGAGACGGCCAGCCGACCGACTGGGAACAGGAAATAAGGATGTGATAAAGAAATTTCCCCGCCTAGCGCACAACACATGATGTAGTAAGCAGCAGCCATGGAAGCGTGTAAGCACTGCGAATACAATCTTGAGCCACGTTTTGATGATGTCCACTCGAGTACGTAACCATGCTGCTCGTTTTTATCATGGGCTTCATGTGCTCATTACCATTTTTATCAGCAACACCAGCTCAGTCAGAATCTTTCACCGAGGATTGTTTCGGATGGTGATCGAAGGAGTTGAGTGTGCACATACGCGTGTTTTTTTTTTTTTCGTTTAGTTTTTCTCTAGAAATCACAATAGCTGATAAGCACAATAGGGTAGCGCTGGGTGTTCGAAGAGGATTTTCGTTAGGATTTGCTTCCCCGCACATGGCATAACAGAGAACACTAGGACAATGGATACACATACGACAACGCACACTCGAAACATCGCTTACTCAATGGAGATAAACATTTGCACACTGCGTAGAAGCTTGATGTGATGTGAAAATAATGTTTTGTCCCCCTAGCTTAGGACCACCCATGTGCCGCACTCCTATTTGCTGCAATGCTTTTTCCGTCACTCAATTGATCACTCGGGGTATCGCTTAGCGCCACCGATTGTGGCTTCCATTTTTATCCTGCTCAATTTACGCTGTCCACTAAAGGTTCAAAACACTACAGAAAAAATATTAGTCATCGTTTGGGGAGAGCGTAGCAGTACAGGCCAGTCTAACGGGTCTAACAAACAAACAAAAAATGCTGCACTTTGCCAAGACAAAATGTTTCGGTTCGTTTGTTTGCTTGCAATCGAGAGCGCGGGCTCCAATGCGCAGCTGCCTAGAAAACGTTTGACATTGCCATTGGAGTTATGCCCATGCTCATGTGGGGCTGTCTGGTGGGGGCCGGTCAGTATTAGAAACCCCACGCGAATACATCCAAGAGGAAAGCATCTTTTTTCGCATAAGGTGGAAAATGGATGGAATTGAATGTCGATGCGTACGCTGAAAAGCTGCCGAGCCCCCTTTCAGAAGTGTCTCTGGCAAGAGATGAAACACTTTATTTTGGGATTTAAAAAAGAGGGATCGTTACGCAATGGGACAAACATGTTGATAGTGTTTTTTACCACTTCAAATTTTTTGTAATTTTAAGGAACAATTTGGTTCTGTTTATTATTCTGAAATTGAATGATTTAATGTGAAGTTTAAACCGTAGATTTTCATTCTCTTTACAGTTTCACTTTCCGGCATAACTACACACGAAGTTACAACTAGGAACAACGTTGTAAACGTATCTAATATTGAGGAACATCGCCGATACAACTGTGGCTGTTACAATGAACCCTCTATTTTCTTAGCACAAGGAAAAAAAAGCTTAAGAAGTTTTGTTTGAGTGATTCATCTTATCGTAAATTGTTCAATTTTTTTTAATTATTTTAAGGCTGTAATAACTGAAATATATGAATTTGAACATTTCTTAACATGTATTAAAAATGCAAATGATTCTTTAAACATTCGTAAAAATTACCAAAAAAAGATTTTTATTGCTTTAAGTGCAGAATCGCAGAATGCATGTTGCTAGTGTCACAATCTACTAAAAACTATGTTCAACTGTGGTAGGTACTAGTAAAATAGCAACGTTGGAAATGTGTTTTTGCCTTGTGAAGCACACCTAAAACTGAATACTATTTAGCATGACTAATTTAATATTATACATGACGAAATATATACTACGAACACATAAGTTATTCATTGGCTATCTAAACTGCAGTATAAATCGAAACGAAAATAAAAATAAACAAAACTTTGTGATTCAAACTTTAGCCCACATGTAGATGTATTGGTGCGTTCGTATAGTTAGGGCTATCTACACCACGCCACATGTATTGCCATACAGTTTTGTGTGACGGTTACCATTAGTGATGGGCGAGAAGACTCGAATATACCGGTTCGGAGCCATCCGTAAGAAACTCGGAGGGTGTATGGGTCGTAATTCTGATTCCTACCTAATATATTATAAATGTACAGCAAGTCTGTATCATGGGTGCAACGAATCAATACGAGAATATGTGATTCATTGGAGCTTAATTAAAGTACAGAAAGTGCAACCATATCCTGATAGTGTAACGAGTTCACTATTAAGATTTCCGGACATGCTTAGTTGAAATCATAATAAAAAATGTTTATCAATTTATTTAAGCAATTCAGTATCATCCGTCGTATAGATAGTGCTACAGCGAAAATCCACTTTCAAAATAAACCGCCCAGCATGTTCTCTCACTCTTTCTCCCTCGCTCACTTGTCAATGACAGGCAACCGTGTATGTTGGTGTTGGCAGATGTCAAAAGCGAGAAGTTGGCCGGAGCTGCAGTTTCATTTCTTGTGCTCGCGAAATTTTACATAAAAAAACATGGAAATCGCAACCTCTGGGTGGAAAACGGTTTCCATCAAGTGCGCGAAACTAACGAAGCATTAAAAGTGAGTTCGAAGTTTAAGCGGTTGCTTGCGTTTTCGTGCTATACAGCTTATAATGACCGTGCCCTTTGTTGCGGTCGGTGGAAAGTTAGTGGATGGTAGAAATACACGGTAACTGGTATTGGAGCGGGGACAACGAAGTGTGTGAGGGAAAGTGTTTAGAGGGGGGAAAGCTGCCTCCCTTTTTCCCTAATGGAAAACATGCATTGTGCTACGGGGTAGCCCCTGCCACAGTGGTGACACGTCCCAACACTGTAAGGGACCCCTTGAAAGTGGGGAATGAGCCATTTACTAAATATTTAATGCAAATGCCTCCCCGTATCGATCCGCATTTCATGCTAATAGTGTAAAACAGTCCGCAAAACATCTTTGCAATACGCATGTGTTAATGTTTCATCTCTGGTTGCGTAGGAAGCAGGTACCGTCGGTTATTGGGTTGGGGACGAGCGGATGGTAGGCTATTCCCGACATCCAACGCAAACGAAGCACTGTTGTCTGAAGTCTGAAGGAATTTAAAACGGAGCCGAAGACAGAAAATGCAAGTAGCAAAGTGGCGCAGGTGTGGTGTGGTTGTATGTGCGATGGAACTAGGCGGGGGACACGGTAAAAATGTGCAATTGGAAACCTGTTCAATAATGAGAGTAGTGTGTGAGACTGTGTTTATTTATCTAAGCAGTTTAATGTGTTTTTTGTTTTTGTCTGTTGTGCAGTGTTGCATTAACCCAAAAATGTAACACACCCTATCGTGGTGGTACGTGGGAGAGCAGTCTCTTGTGTCGATTAGTGGTGGTGGTGGTGGCCGTGCGATTGTGTTGCGACTGTCCCCTTCCGACGAACATGAGCTTCTGAGCACGTACGAAATGTCGTACGAATCTTCCGCCGTTCCCTCTCTCCTGTAGAAGCAAAAGACGGACGACTGAATCAATTAAGCCGATTGAAGAAGCTCGACGGCAACGCTGAAATATAAATGTGCATCATTCATTGAGAAAAAGAGCAATCAGCAGTCAAGCGCGGTGGGGATGAGTGAAGCGCGAGACACATTGCTCGCTATTGCTACGAGGAGCAGCAACATTTCCAAATCATTTTTTCTCCCTTTCGTCATCGTCGCTTTATGCCGCGCTGTGTGTGCGTTTGTGAGGAGGAAGGATGGAGGTTACGATCTCCCGTCTTGGGAGTTGAACGAAACCAAATAATAAAGCAAGGCCTGCTTTGCTTGGGTGCTCTTATCGAAATTTAAAAACACGGCTCTCTCACACACGCACAAACACACACACAAACGCAGCAAACGGCTAAGACACGAGCGTGAATCAGACGGTGCTGGAATTCTTCTTAAATGTGTGATACATCATCCTCATCATGAACCCCTACGAAGGGCATGTTTGCACGACAGGGAAGATAAAAATTAAAAAAAAGCAATCAAACGCGTTGTTTACATACATATGCTGCATGGCAGGGTTACATGCCCCATACACGCTTGTAATTGGGACGGTCGATCATATTAGGGAATTCCATTCGTATCTGGAACGCTTTTAAAAAATAAAGCGTTCGATATCTCGTTTAGTTTAATCGATTGATACACTTACTTCTGAATCGCCTATCACAGGAACGTATGAGTATATTTACTTGCTGGACGAGCGGTGGGAGTAGAGTAGATTGAAGACATCCGACGCCCTTTTAGACGACCAGTGTGAGTGTGTGTGTTTGTTTGGTGAGCAACAATGGAATCAGAAACGGATGACAATTGCTACGAGCGCAAGGACATCCCGGTGGATGGTTTTGGCGGCGATTTCTACCATAGCAGAGACGTCACAACCCGCCAGCTTAACCGGCATCTCCTGACACATGTTGGAACAGATTTGTCGCCAGCGGCCGTCGGACGCCCGATTTCATTACCAGCAAAGCTGCCAAATCCCGACGGAGGCGCATGCAATGGTAGTGGCCATGATCAGCTCGACAGTGGTGCTAACGGAATTGACAGCTCTACGTTGATCAGACGATACGCCGAGGTGACCAAGTTCAAGCAGGAAACCACATCCGGCAGCGGGAACAGCGGAAATCGACTTTCAAAAGGGTAAGCGTGTTGTTGGGGCGTACATTCATTATGTATTGATCAGCGCTAAACTTGATACCATACTCGATTTTGTAGACCGGAATCCTCCCTTGCGTTGGCAAAGAAACGACTCAGCTCTTTGCACTCCAACGTCCCGCAGAATGAGATGGAAACGATGGATGACGATATGATGCCACTGTTGTCAAGCAATCGTGAACTCTCGCAAGAGGAGCTGTATGAAGTAAGAACTCGGAGAAGGATTTAAATCCTGAAACATAGTCGTTTAATAGGATCTTTGTTTTCTTGCAGTCCCACACATCATTGGTATCTAGCTCAGAGGGAGGTATTATGGCCGAGGGTGAAGAGACTTCCAGCGACGAGTCACAGGAATCCAACAGTTCTGCCAACCATACGGCGATAGTAATGAGCCTGCTGGAACGCTTACTTCGTTCGCACCCAGTCTGGTTTTTGCCTGGTATTCAACGTTCCGGCGCCATACATTTGCTCCAGGGCAAGGAGGAAGGGGTATGAACTATTGCAGCACAAACCGTTGGAACGGTTAGATCCAGTAAACATGTCATTTTTTGTTTCTCTATACTAGACTTTCATCGTACGTGGTTCTAGTCAGTCGAAAACGATGGCCGTTTCAGTGCGTTTGCCGGCGAACGCAGGGCCGTATATCGAACACTATCTGATACAATCGAACAACGGACAGTTAAGCCTAGAAAGCTCTCGCTTCAAGTTCGATTCCATACCTGCACTGATTGCGCACTATACGCAGTGCTGTGACGAGCTGCCCGTTCAGCTCTGTCTTCCGGTGGCCCTACGGGAAGCAAAAAACCGTCAGCAACTGTCGTCGCTAGCGCTGCTGGGCCAAGAGTTCTGGCGGTATCCGATGGCCAGCTCTCCGAAACCAAAACTTACCGCCGTACTACCGGCGACAACACCGTCCGCCACCTCTAGTCATATGAACACCCCGTCCGAAGCGACACACTCGAGCGGCATCGGCATATCCGTACTTAATCATACCCCGATCGGACAAGCGACGTCCGTCGCTGGTGGAACCTCACTGGGCGCAGGTGGTATGATGAATGCGTTCGGAGAAACGCCGACCGATACGTTCTCGACACTAAGCAGCTTCACTGTCAGCAATGGGCAAACGCTGCTCAGTCCCGAATCGATCGACAGTGCCATCATGATGTCGCCTATGGATCCGCACCAGAACCAGACGGGCATCATCGGAAAAACGAGCACGTTCAAGGCACGCAAGCAGCAAATCGTTTCACCTACGACGACGCAGCATGAGGTGGAAAAGCAGATCGAACTGTTCAATGCAAACATACTGGGCCACGGTAGCGGTGGTGGTCATTCGAACGGTGAAGCCACCGGTGGTGAAATGACAAGCTCAACCTCATCGTCAATGGAGAGCCGGCAGAATGATGTTCTAAGTATGACAGGCACGCTGGAAAGGAAACCGCGGGCACCGAGGCCTACGCCACCGAATACGCTCAACATTAAACCGATCAGGTACGGCGTGCTCCGAAATGCGAACTGTAGCAAAATGTATAATATCTTGACTGTTTGTAGGAGTCCACCAGCACCACCAGCGAGACGCATTAGATTACAAATTGCAGAGAATAGTTCGACGGTTGAGGGAACTACATTTTCGCTCCAAAAAGACACCGACTTTACACCGACAACGGGATTTCCAACAAAAGATACAGCATTCCAACGCAGAGAGCCAGCAACATTGCCAACCGGCATTTCACACAATTTGGTAAGAATACAACCTTAATAAGACATGACGAGGAGGATAATCAATCTTCTTCTTTGTAATTTTAAAGGGTGCGCAAGTTAGCAACACTGTTTGGTATTGTGACAGTGATAACGTAGGAGATGCAGTAGGGAAGCAATCCATGTCACAGTCTAACGATCACAAACCGGAACACGACCATCCTTGTTTTAGTGTTCCGACAAGTACTCGCGTTAGCCGCCGTAATAAACGGAAAGAGTCGAAACATTATCAGGTGCGTGTTGAATCTGCTTTCATAATGCTACTGTTGTGTGTGATATACATCCTAATCTTTTCTTGTTATGCCAGGAATCGGATATTTTGGAATCACCCTCCGTCTATTGCAGAAGTACACTCGTAGATAAGATTAGCGATTACGAGGACATATGGTCGCAGGACGCTTGCAAAAGCGATCGACGTTCACTTTTGGGTCAACGACATGGAATGTTTGGGCAGGAGGATTTAAGTACGTGTTATTGCAAAGTTTATACTTAATCCTGCCGTGGAGTTTATAATATGTTTTTGTTTTTGTTTTTCTATTGTTTAGCTCTCAAAGGACTTGTTTCTCCGTCAATAGAATCCATGAGTTACAGACAAGGCAAACTCACCTCTTACCGTGGCCCGGCAGCACACGGAGCGCATACGTATTCTGTTGACAATCTTGCCGTGGGTATGAGTGGCCATGATTCGGCTAGTGATCGAGCCAGTACGCCAACAGACCGGCCCGCACGTCCACCAGTTGCACTGAAAACATTTTCCCCCATACCGAAGGAAGAAAATCGATTCGGTCGCTCGGTGCTGACCGATGTTGTGGTGCGACAGCGATCGTGCATGAACATTTCTCACACAACACCCGTGGGCACCCCGGTTACCTTGGAGGATGCATTGAGTGGAATGGGACAGGAGCAAAAGCAAAACAGTCCCTTCTATGCCGATCCAGCTGACATTCTGAGCAATATCATCCGACGCAGTCCGTTGAATCGTTTGGCATCGTCGAACAGCAGCCAGCGCCACTCGGAGCCACCAAAGCAGCTGTTTGGCAATGATGATTCGTTACTTTCTGCGGTTCATCCTTGGGGAAATGGAAACGGATATAATGTGAATGTAAGTAGAGTGCTTGAATGTTTTGGTATGATTAAAAGTGGGCGAATTTTTAAATACAACAACATCATTTGTAGAACAACTTTGCCGCCTCTCTGGATGAGCTGGCATTGGAGAAAAACGACTCAATGTTGTCGGGCGTCCGCATGCACGCTCTAAGCATCACTGGTGGTAGCAGCGGACATGGTACGAATGATTACGATTCCGACATCCGTTGGAAAACTCCCACCGCCTCTCTCAAGACTATCGAGCCTGCAACAAAATCGCACCAAAAAAGTACAGATAGCCTCATGGGTAGACCGGTCACGATACATCAGATAATTGCAAAGAAGTTGCCTGCATTGAATCTGTCGGAAAGATTGCTGGGAGGTTTGCTGGCGAACGACAGCAGCATTGGCACCAATGGTGAGTCAGGGTTCGGCACGTTAGGAAACAGAGGGCAACGGAAGTCGGCCTACGATAATGTGGAAAAGCAAGCAAATGGTATGTTTCGTGTCATGGATGTATTCAGTATAAAAACTTAATTTTATTAACGTTTTGTGTTTGTGTTTTGCAATCCATTCTACCTTAAAAAATATCCAGCTTATGCATCATCAGCAATCAATAGTGCGCATTCAGACGATGGAACGGTATTCTCGGAACCATGGGACAGTTCTCAATGGGACTCATTCCTTCCCAACGAACGTAAGTTAAGTTAATGGTTGCTAGCGTAGCATGCAAGTGCGATCTAATTGTTGCTGCTAATCTGTTTTTAGAATCTTCAATGGAAGCACCAAATATGGGCAATAATTATGACCACAGTGGCTCCACAGCAAAAGACACTCGCTACCGAAAGGACATGCATTACCAGTTACCACAATCACAGCAAAAAGTAGCGACAATATTGCGATCCCGTAGCTGCCGTGATCGGGAAATTTTATGTAAGTAAACGAAAATCATTCAGCTTAGCTTAGCAAAATTATAAAATGTTCAATGTGTTTGTGCTACCAATGTACTGTCTTAAACTGATGTATAACAAGAAGAAGAAGTAAGCAAGAGAAACAAAAGAAAAGGTACATACACGAAAAGGACAGCCTCAGGCAAGCGCATTAAGAATGATGAGGCACTTTGGGAATTTTCCATAAACTAAGTGAATGTGTTACGGGCAAGGGAAAACCCCCTCGTTTACACTACCTGGACTCTAATGCTGAGGGCAGTTTGTTTAGGAAACAACGTACAGCACTACCGGGTAATATTTTATAAAACCGCGCTACCCGTAGTGCATGTTATGATGCGGGACTTTCTCACGCATTGCCGGATGCTGCATGTTGTTGGCAATGTTGCAAGGCGCTTTACCGTAACCTACATAACAGCAACTGGCTGTTTAATTTAATGAGTTTATTGCGTCAGCCATCCTACATCCTTTAAGAATCGATGGTGTCTGACATACATTGTAATGGGATCAAACGATCGGTGGCCAAGAGTAATGGTGGCCGATAAGTGACGAAGCCTTCGGTCGTAGAGCATACCAGGCCAACAACGGTACGGGGAGTGTGCGTATGTGTATGTGTGAAGTCATAATATACATGCTCTTCCGCTATCTTTTGCTCTGGCCGTTAGAGCTGTCCCGGGACGCTACACTCATCGGTGTTCGAAGCGTCTGATAAGTAGCGCTGCCTGTTTGCACAATGATTACTTAGCTTCGGTAGGCGGCAAGGCGGTAGGACGGCGAGTGGTGTATGTTGTCTGCTGGAGTGGGTGGGTTTGTTTATTTGCCTTGACTTGCCTTGAAACGTGTAAAATAATGCACTATTTGCATGGGTTTTATTGCGTATCGGGTTGGATGTGGGTGTTGCCTTGAAGATGCCACCTATTTCGGGACTACTTCTAGATAGATCCGGCTACATTTGTAATGGCATTTTAACCGTAAGGGGAACAAGGTGGAAGGCAAACGATCGGTTAATATATTCATGAGGATGCGTAATTTATTGTGAACTTGATGAGTCGTTCTTACTCATGCCCTCGCTCGTATCGGCTCTGGATGGACGCCCCTTTACTTGTGTGCGTGTGCTGCGGCTGGTGAAGACTTTGACACTTTCTTTCTTTCCCTACGCACGATAAGGACAAGGACGCGGCGTGTGAAAACAAAACCTGAAGATGAGCATTGGAATGACAGACAATTACGAGTTAGGCTCAGTTCGATTGTAGTGTTCACGGGAAACGGTTCGATTGATGGTGATTGGTTGCGCGGACGGAAAAGCCTAGCCATTTGAGGGCCTTTGCGCATCCGGGACGTGTGCGCGAGCTTCGTACGCACCCAGCTTACACCATAAACGCGTCGCTTAGAAAGGAACCCTTTTAAAAAAGGGGACGGCTCGCGCTCGTCTCTTCGCCATTCTAATGAGAAACTATCGTTTTCGCCGTTTCGTGCAGTCGGGCAAAAATCGTTTCTCTATCTGCCATGCGGTGGTGCAGAAGGTGGTCACATGTAAGATACGTGAACCGGAATGAAGCTACCGTGATGAATTGCATCTTCGTCGATGGGGCTGTATCGCCCTCGTCGTCGAGTGGATGCGGATACGGATCTCGAGGCATGGCGAACCGTGCGCGGAGCCAGGCAGGCGAAGGCTGGACGATCTCGCTCGACAGTGACGGATCTAGCCGCAAAGCTTCGGCAAACAACGTTCACGGGCCAACAGTACAGGGGATAGTTGCTGTTGCATCAACGCCATTACGCCACGAAGGTGAATGCCGGCCGAAAGCTGCTTTAGCTAGTGCTGCTAGGTCCGATAACGGGGCAACCGCCGCAAATGCCGTTGGCAAACAACGGCACCAACTAGAAAACCAAGCCGGAGTTGAGTGGCAGTCGCATGCACGCGTTGCACGAAAGCGTCCAGCCTCCGAAGATGTGAAGTGTTGGCAGGCGAGCCAAAGTTTGCAGGCTCTAAGTTACAGCACCGTCGGTAGTGGTAGCGGCGGGCGGTTTGATCGACTATTTGGAGGAACCTTTGGTGTACAAGACGGGCTTCCGGTACCAGAGTGTGACTATCCGAGCAAGCGGACATCAATAGCAGATGGAAAGTTATGTTCCGTGCTGCTGCTGGACGGTTGGTGTCGGGTTGAATATGACGAATGTGACTCATCCTCGTCGCTCTCAGATTATACGATCATGATCGACGATTGTACCGCCACGCCGCTCGATCCCAACGTGCCGCACGATGCGGACGTCGAGCAACTGTTCGGTTTGGACGAGCAGGGCAACATCATCATCAACGTGGGCCACATTGAGGAAGAGCGTGGTCGAGTGCTGTTGGTAAAGAAGCGGCGATATCGAAAGATATTTAGCCGGCTGGATCAGGGCAAAGAAATAAACGAAACGACTCGCTTCGATGGAATGTGGCAAAAGCTCGTCCATAAACTGTTTACTTGCTGTGAAGAAAAGCTTGTTAGAGGTATTTACTTCCTAACCATGGATGGTGAAACAAGTGTCAATTTACAGTGCAATTCGCAGCTACTAATTTAATTGTTATCTTGTTTGCTCTCGTTCCCGTTTACACAGGTCATCCACGAAACAGGTCGTCGCACAATGGTCCCGGTGAATCGATAGCCACGTACGCCTTGTACCTTGCGAACAAACCAGACTCGACTTTCTCGCGTAACATAAGCAATTTTATCGCCTGTACCAAGGAATCGAAAGCGGCCCCACATCCGCAGGTTGTGATGCGCAACATGCGCCAGTTCATGTCCGGCATGAAAAACTATCTCGTGAAGCACGGCGAGGGTGATTTCGCGGGCGAGGTGCAGAAAGCACGAGCTCAGCTGAAGCCAGACGAGTTCCTTAACCTGGACTCGATACTAGAGGAGGTGATGCACAAGCTGGTGATACTGCCGCTGCGTGAACATCTGTACGGTTTGTTTGTGGATTACTACAGTCAGTCGGGCGATATACAGCTGATTGTGGAGAAGGTTCGCTCGACAGCGGGTCGTGGTCCACTTGCATTCGGTATCAAGGTAAGTAGAGCAAACGCCATAGATGAAGGGCGCGCACAATGCATGGTTGTCAGGTTAGGTAAACCATTGCAACGATCTTTATCATTCTTAGGGCAATGTGATACCACCGAGTCCTACAGCGATGCGACAAATTGCCACGCTCTTCGTGCGTCTGCAAGAGGCGGAACTGCCCTTGGCCAAATTGGATCTGCTTCTTGCCGCTGTTTCGACCATCTTCGAAGCGACGACATGCTGCAACGGACAGCAGTTGAGTGCAGATGATTTCCTTCCAGTGTTGGTGATGGTGGTGGCACACTGTGGGTTCATCGGTGCTGAAATTGAGGCCGAGTACATGTGGGGTCTGCTGCAGCCATCGCTATTGAGCGGTGAGGCTGGCTATTACTTAACGGCCCTGTGCAGTGCGGTCCACGTGCTTAAGAACTTTAGCCTCAGCGAGCAAGAAGGAACATCGACATTAGATGTATGTAGTTGCTGTAGATGTAATTTTGTGTCATCTTGCAAGGTATAGTGTTTAATAACCCCTTTGTTTTTTTTGGCGGATTACAGTGGGATTCCTCTACGTTGCCTAACTGCTCGTCGGTGCTGCGCGTGATCATACCGGATGAATACAACGGATCCATCCAGACACGAACGCTACCAATAAGACCGCATACCACGACGAAGGAAGTATGTCGCATAATTGCTCACAAGGCCAGAATAACGAATGCGCAGGATTATGGACTATTTAAGCTGATCGACGGTGAAGGTAAGGAGGATTCAGTACTCTATCATATGATTTCATTTTGCAATCGACAATTATAATATTTGTTTGCTTGTTTTTTTTTTAATGTTAGAAACTCTTCTACATGACACCGAATGTCCCCAGGATGTCCGGATGACGGCGAAAGGGAAACACTTTATGATAGCATACAAAAGGATCGACGCCAAAATAGCGTGGCCTACCGTGATGCCAAATAATGCTGCTAGCAACAACAACACTATGACCACTAGCACTACTAACAACACTGCATATGCTATTGCTAATAATGCTATCATTACTTCCCCCACTACTACTACTACTACTACGACTACTGCGAGTGATAATCATTTAAAAGTATAAGCGAACAATGAATTAAGCTTCCATCGTTAAACAATTAAGTCTGATATACTCTTTCGTCATAAGGCTTATATTTGCCGTCGTGTAACAACACCCCTTTATCGCTCACCTCATTTCAAGTTCGAGTAGCACCTGGTGTTCCGGGATGTCGCTTCTAGGATCAGTTAATTGTATTAACACATATAGTATACACCATATAATCATATACAATCAATCCTATATACAATCGTTAACAGGCAGAGAGGGAGCGATGATGTACGTGTTTGTAAACGCTTCTTGCCTAGAAAAACCTCAATATCGATTCTCGTACACAGCAATGCAATTCTACTCTCGATGAGTTTAGATTTTAATTCACCAATTTACACTCTATGTATGTAAACAGTTAATCAATAGCGTTTTCTTCTTATCGCTAACGGAAGAAGTAAAGATAATTTTAACCTATTAATGGCTATTAGGAGAGAGAAAGCAGGTGAGAGAAAGATAACAAATGAGGGGGGGGGGGGAGTACCGCTGGATGACGCGTATTTTAATGAGCGAAGGTTTCTTGTTCAAGGAAGGTACGAGTTAGCAGTGGAGCGAAAGATCTTTGAAGACAGGACGTCAGAAAGCCAATCTCTGTGATTTTATGTGCGAAAAAAACCATGCTGTTCTCACCATAAATTGCACGCTCCACCCGTTCGCGCCAAGCATTTCTCTTGACCATGTGTGAAAACTTGTTTCAAGCGATATTTTTAAATGATTTGTTAATAACATTTTTTTTTACAAGGAAAAAAGGACAAACGAGAATCAGCGTAAAGAATGGAGCTTTTATTTTACAACTTACATCTCTCTTACTATACATTGTGTGTCGTTAACCCTCCATGCTATACACTGTTTCGGTTCCGTCATCAAATGACTGTCACATGTTTGACCCGTTGGAATCGGAATACTATTTCGGTTATTCAGTAACAAAAATCGTTACACTGCACAACTAAAGCAGACAAAAGTTGAGCACTTAACAAGGTAGCAACACATCGAAGAGGAAGGTCTCGCGCCACAGGAGCTTCCATCGCCAAACGCCTAGTCACAGGTTGCAGTAGTTTGTCTGTCCCTTTCTGTATCGGGTTTGTGTTGCACCGTGTTTGTCACCTTGAAGGCACGTTTTCGTGATATCGTTTTAACAAGACAATAGAAAGCTAACTTATCTTTCATCCCATTTACCTTTTTCCTGGCTTGGGGGTTCTAAATCACGTTCGCGTTTGCAAACGACAATGAATGCGTAAAACAAAAACAATGTTTATCTACTTTAGAACGTTTCCTCCTACATCTAATGTTACTTATGTAAAGCAATTATTAATTACTAATCTCATTATTCCTCTTCCCACTGGGAGGAGATTTACCCTCAACACGCCACCGCCTCAGCGCGGGGGATAAGCATCGAGTGTTTGAATGTGTGACAGTTTTTTCTTCTTGCGTGTGTTTGTATGTGTGTGTGTGTGTGATTGTGTGTGCTCGCATTTTTTAACAAAACGTGAAAAAAAAACACACGCACTTTCCTTAAAACCAACTATATGTATATTTAACAAAAAAGCAACTGTTTTTTCTTCCTTAACTATTTGCCAAAAAACAAAAACAAAAAATTATCCCTTTTATCTAAGCAAACCGAAACTTTACCTATTGCTCATAATGCTCGTGATTCATGATTGTCAAAAGCGTATAAGAAGAACAGAAAAGAAAAAAATGGTTAGAAGATAGTGAAGCAATGTAGTGAACGCAAATAAGTAAAACAACACAAAAACAAGCACTGTCGAAACGAATTGCTCACAAAGAGAGAAAGAGAGACAAATGAATAGAAAAACACAATAGACATTTTCCTATCATTCAATGCATTTACAAAACGGTGTGAAACTAACAGTCGTCAAACAAAAGTAGAAGGAAATTGGGACGCATTTCGAGAAAAGGATATGAAATATAGGGCGTGGAATGGTGGTATGGAAACGGTTGTGTTTGTTGGTGGTAGAGAGGCTCAGGAATGAATTATACTCTATTTTTGATAGCTATCTTTTCCTCCCAATCTGTATCGATCTTCGAACCATCAGAGCAATGTTCTGCAACACACATAGAGAAAATACAAAAAAACTTAACTTAACAAAGCAAAAAAGAAAACAGTATTACATGCATAGAACAGCTAACTACAATGTAACAATCTTCCTGCACCTACAACCCCCCCCCCCAACCCCCCGCCCACACTTCCCGTTCCTGATCGTACCAGTACATTATAGGGAAGAGCAGCGGTGTACCAGGCAGAGTAGTGCAATCAAATCCAGACCATTTCAAAGCATTAGATTTGAGACGTAGGCAAAAACATAAAGAAAGGTAGAAACTGCACCAACAAAAAAATAGCAAAAAGATATTATGGAAAGAGCGTTAACGTGAAGATGAAAGAAAATGGAAATGAATTGTAATTGCGGAAGTAGTGCCGAAACCCGTAACACGGCTTGGAGGAAATATCTTGCCAAATAGGTATAGGAAGTTTTTGGAAACATCTATTTTTACACCACAAGCGTATTTATTGCAGATATAACTTCAAAATAAACTCTCTCTATATATACATACATAATTCAAAGCGCTAGTTAGCCGTTATAAAATGAATGCCGAAAGAAATGAAAGAACATTGACACGCGCTTACATTCGCTATTTGGGGATTATAGTTTTCGAATACTTTATTTGTTCCATTTCATAATTGTTAGGTTGTTCATGTTTCATGTAAAGTTACAATATACCATTATACATTATAGTGCTTCGTTTCATTATTATGTGTGCGTGTGTGTGTGTACATCGGTATATATATAGTCATTCTGCTTTGATATATATATATATA